>CM053507.1:105084838-105125054 GCA_028627145.1 Eidolon dupreanum
AACTCATATATAATTAATTAGGCATTATTCTCTATATACTAACTATATGTATATACACATTATAGACATGGGAAAATAAGAAATTTAGTTATCTGAATTGCAGAAATGCCTAATAAAAACAACTTTCTAAGAACGATGAAGATGCAGGGTCTACTAAGTTAAAAACACCAGGAAACAAACAAACAAACAAAAACTATGCACATCAGCTACTTCATTGTGAGTCTCATAGGTGAAAATGAAGCCAAATATTTTAAAAAATTAAATTAAAATTATAATTATAAAAACACATTCTTTGGGATTTTAAGCAAGAAACTATTTCCAAATACCAACTTACTTCTCATATAATTTTATTCAATGGAAAATTGTTATTACTAATGTATTTGGTTTTCATTTAGGTTATCAAGCATGTTGAGAATTTTAAAGTATTTTCTTTCTCCTAACTTTGATGTCAAAACAGTAAATGACCATTTTTATTATGTTGACAAGAAAAATCTACTTCATAGTTTCATAAATTGCTCAGAGGCAAAGAAAATTGTATAATTTTCTTATCAGAGTCAATGCTAATAATTTATTATTAACATTAATTTGAATACAAGTAGAGGCGTCCCAGAGAGGGGAGTACTGTGAAATGTTCGGAAGGAAATTCTAACCTCATACAAAGTGGAAAATCACCATTCCCTTCCTGAGTTTTTTATTTTGAGTTAAAGAGAAATCATTAGAGTATTTGCTATCTCATACTTAGCTATTTGTTTTCCATTTAAATAAAAGATTTTCTATTTGGGATTTTTTTTTAACCAGTAGTATGCTGATGAAGTGTGTTTCATTATTAACCATCTACTACCATACATGGTAAACTATTTTTATTATTAGGACATTTATTTTTTGGTGTTACAGATTTTGTTCTAATATTATAGTCAAGTACATACTCCTCTCATTAATTACCTCAAATCATGCTATGCAAAAAAATTAATATACATTCCAGTAATAGAAATAAATATTTAAAAATCAGCTCTGACCACTGTATACTGCCAAAAATTTTTGGTAGGTACAAAAGACCACATAGTTTTGCTTTATTTAATTTTATTTTTTTAAGAAGAGGATGAAATAGATAAAAACAGATGAATTACAATACCAGAAAGTCATCAAAATGACATTTAAATTAGACATGAGTCTAATTTAATTGGGAATACTCTATATTGACAGATCTTTGAATAAAAAAATAATTGCTATGCATACAGTGACATACAGCGACATCTGTTATAAAATAGATTCAATCTAAATAGATTTTATTACACTGATTTCTGATAGGTAACATTAGCAAGGGTCAACTGAGATAAATTACCTTGGATATTATAATACTGTTAAGTAGGATTGGTTATTGAAGGATATTCTTTAAAATAAGGGTTTATACTAGCTCAGTTGACTCTCATCATGGCTAATATTCATTTAATTTAAAAAAAAATTAAAAACAAAAACTGAAGCACACAGAAATAAACTTATTTCTTGGGAATTTGAATCATTTATTTATCCTCATTTCTGAGACTACTTCATTTTGAGGGCCAAATGAAATCTGTTCTTGACATTAACCTATTACCTAAATTTTCATTAGACTGTAGCTCCTTCAGGACAGAGACATAGTCTCTTTAGAGTTGCTTTTTTAAGTCTCCTTCTCCGATCAACATTATAAATAGTGTTGAGTACTTTTCAAGTTGAATCTAAGAAATGTATGGAATCATACCATCTTCCATTTACAATATAAGCTTTGTTTTGCCAAATAAAAAACATAAATGTCTGCTTAAGGAGCAATAAAATAATGCCTTCTGACATTTATTTCAGCATATCCCAGCTGTGTTGTTGTGGGACACATGCAGCTGTCTTCTAAAATCACCAAGCATGTCCAGGTATTTAAATAAAGACATTTTTTTTTCCTTACAAAAAGCACTTGTAATTCCTGAAGAAAGATAAAATGCACTCTAGTCTTTGACAATTTAGTTCACTATTATTGGTAGTCTATAGATAGTTTGTACTTAGTATAGTAACTTCAGTTTAGATGTCAGCAATGGATCCTCTTCTCTACAAGAAATTGTTCAGGAAAAATGTCCAACTGTATATCTTTAGCTGTCAACACAAATAACTGGCAAAGAATAGCAAAGCGTGAAAACACCCTGGTAAATACAGTTGTGTATTTTTTCAGAAATAATCAAAACCAGGCAAGGAGAACCTGAATTTTTAGACCTAAATAGGAATTTGCTTCCTTGTCAGGCCTAGTGACAAAAAGTCCTATTACTTTCTGGGTGTCTTGTTATTGCTTGGGGCCTGGGGTTTGATAGTAGAAACATTGCACCTCTATAATCATTTCTTACATCCAGCCATGCCTTACCACAAAATAAACCACAAAAATTGGCCACTTTTCTCAAGACAATAATGTAGCTAAGTTTTCCACAAAATAAAAATATATTTAGTTCTTCTGGTAAAAGCACACTGATATTAGGCTTGCTCCGAAAATAAAGTACTCCACCAGTGAAAGAAATAGCAGGCTTGCATGTGTAAAACAATTCTGTACATTTTCCTCAGAACAAAGATATGGCTACTTTGGAGATAGTTCAATGCAACTGTGAGCGCTTTGAGAGTGAGGATCTTGCTCATTCAGTTGGCAAAAACATTGGCACAGAGAGAGCATGCTAATCTTTAGTAAATCGATAGTGAAGAAATCAGGCTCATTAAATTTTTACTCTTTGTATAACAGTATAAGTGCCTCATCAGACTTTAGGTGTTTGAGGTCTTGGAGATACTCTTGGTCCTTCCCTCTCCTTTATTCTCATACCTCATTCAGTACTCTGTCATAGGTAACCCTTGAACTTTACAATTTCTCTCTAGATGAACTGTCAACATCTTAGTCCAAGCTACTGTCATCTCTTGTCTATAATAGTTTTCTATTTGGTCTCCTTTTATCCAATCTGGCCCCCTCCAATTAATTTTGTACACTAAATCAGAGAGAGTTTCAATCATATATGAAATCATTATTCCCTCCCTCTACACCATACCCTTAAACCATTCAATGGCTTTCCATTACTCTTAGGATAAAGACTAAAATCCTTGGATCTGCCCTGAAGGAATTTCATAGTCTATCACTGCTTCTCTCTTCATTCTTATCTTAGACTATATACTTCTCTGGCTTTCCTCATTCTGAGTGTACTAGACAGCTTTCTGATGCAGAAATGTGCCACACTGTCCATGCTGTTTCCCCTACTTAGGATGTGCCTACCTACCTCCTCCCTTGGTCAAGGACTGTTCGTTGGGATTTCAGCTGATCATTGTTTCATGAGGCAAACTCTTCCTGACCCGAGTTATGTACTTTGTTATCAATTCTCAGAGTATCACATTCCTCTCCTTCAAAGTATTTAACTCAGTTTGAAGTAATGAATTCACTACTGTGATTATTTGATTAAACTCTTTTCCTCTTAGATTATAATTTTCATGAAGGAAGAGAATGTGGCTCATTTTGCTCACCACTATGTACTTGGGACATAAGAGAAAGTCTGGCACTTAACACTAGCTCCCAAAAAATATTTATTGGATGAGTGAATAAATGAATGAATGAGTTTTGGGTCCCTTTTACAGAATGAGAATGAGCAGTGAGCACACTACACAGATTCTTGCCTACTTTGGGACCAGCATCAGCATTTTTGAGAGAGTTTTTTTGTTGTAACTATATTTGATTAGGAGACATTATTTTTTATGTGATAACTACAATAAGGATTTTTATTAATCTAAGTTGATACTAAAATCTACTTTTTTACTTTCATTAACATCTTTTCAATATTAGTTGGGCCACCCAGCTACTCTTATTCACCATAGTCATTGTCTTGAGAAAGATGCCGATATTTCTAGAACTTTCAACCACTTATTGATGATATAATGATTCCTGAATTTATGTAACACTTCTAATTCCAAGATGCCTTAACAACTATTATGCTGTTTATCTAAAAACAACCAGTTAGTGGAAGGGCATGAGTATTATGATCCCCATTTGACTACAGGTAAAAAGGTAAACCATACTCTGGAGGACATCTTGTTATTTGAGGTTGTATTAGTTTGTTTTTATTTTTTTGTTGTTGGCTTTTTCCCCTACAATATAATCTGGTAGTCAACTTAGAAGGGCTGTTTACACAACAGAATACTAGCATAGGGTATTGCCACCTTTATTTAAAGAGACTTGAAGAAGAAGGCAGTAGTAGGCAAGGGTAGCTTCCCTTTTCAAACACTTAAGAAAATCACCAAGGAACTGACTTGGTGTTAAATGAAATGAGGACAAATTGTAGCACTGCAGGCCAAAGTTCTGAGCAAGAGCTCAAGGAAATTGAGACCATTAAGGGCTGACATAACAAGAAGATAGCAATCCTTGACTTCCACTCTGCAACAGAACTAAGCACATTTGTTTCTTTAAAGAAAGTCTTATCAGTAGAAATATAAGCCCTGTCTTCATGGGCCCTTTATTTTACTAATGTGTGTTTACTTGCTGCAGCCCATGCAGTCTAATGGGTAAAAACATAAGTGCTGGAGTTATACGGTCAGGGTTCAGAACCCCTCTCCATCTGTTCCTAGTTCTTTTTAACTTGAATTACATTTTAGTTTCTTCATCTGTGAAACAGCGATTCTAAGTATCTTCCCAGGATTCCAGAACAGACTCAGGTATCATAAGACCTGATGCTTATATAATTGTGAAAATAGTGTCTCCTTATGAAAAACCATATGTACAAAATGTCCATAAGCACACAGCTCAGACTGCTCTCTCTGGGCTGTGGTGAGAGGCAGTTGCAAGCAGGAATCCTAAAGCTTAAGCTTTGAAAGCTCTGCATTCTTTTTCAGTTACAATTTTTTAAAATGAAGATTGAATAAAATAAACTTTGGAGCATGCGATGGTACATAGTAAACATTCAATAAGTATCCTCATCCTCGTTATTATTATTCCTTGTACAATAAATCCCACAGGTGTGAGAGTAATTTTCATTCTCAATTTCTCAAACTTTAACTTAATTCTTTTGAGGTTAATTGCTAGAGAGGACTAAAAAGACTTACTGAATGAGAAATGCATGCCCAGTTTATTCATTCATCTCTTTACTAAACAAAGTATATCAAGCAACTACTCTGCAAGACAGAGTGAGGAGTGAAACAGGTGAGGAATGCATGGGCAAATGCAAAACAAATTTTAAAATAAGTAATAACAAATATGTATGTGTGTCACAGGGCAATAAGAGGGTGTTGAAATAGAGAACAATGAGGAGGGACATTAATTGAATAGGATAATAAAAGAAGACTGGCTAGAGGAGGTAATCATTAAGTGGAAATTTAAATATTGTGAAGGATCCCATAAAGGTAACTTGGGAATAGTATTCCGGGCAGAAGGAACATCATGTTTAAAGGTTCTCATGAAAAGAACATGAAACATTCCAGAAATTAAGGCTATATAAATGGGCCATAAGTTACAAGAATAGTGTGAGGCTGTGACTAATGAATCATAGGTACTTCGGTAAGTTCTTAAAAAAAAGAAAACAAATTTTTATGGAACTGAGCACACGGCTAGAACTTAGGCTTCTGGAAAAAATGGCTTCCTCTATATGATTATGATCTTTTAGAGTAGACATACTTGAACAAGAAGGCCTTGATTCCATTCTAGGCCTAAGCACTCTCAACACTAACAGCCACATTAAAATGGACTAGATGACATCCACTAAAGGGCATTTCTTAAATATAAGATAATAGGTGCTTTGAAGGAATTCAAAAAAGTTGGGTTATATTTTCAAAAATTATTTGAGGAGAGAAAAAAAGTATATAAAACTAAAGAATAAGTATTCTAGCCTAGAAGAGTACAGAAGAGGTGGGTACCATAAAAGTTTTCTGAGAAAAGATGCGCTTAAGAAGAAATGAGAGATCTGAATTGCCAGTAAGAAAGGGAAGGAGTATAGAAGATGACTATATTTAAGACTTTTAACATCTTCCTTTCATCCAATGGTGTACACAGAAAGAAGTCTTCCCAATTACCAGAGTAGTACTCTTTACATTTTGTACTCTTTCTTACACAGGGAGTCTCCTCAGTTTAGAAGGAAAATCCTAAAAAAAATTTGATACCCATGTCATGGTCCAAACCAAAGAAAGGGACAATACGCCAGTGGAACAGCTAAAGGTTCAGGAGATAACAACCTTCTGGAATAAAACTGAGCATCCATCTTTTCATCTTAAGCCTATGAAGCCAAGGAAAATAGTTGTGAATTTGTTCTCTGAAGTGATGACCCAGTCTTAGCCACCATCTTCTATGGATTGAATTGTGCCCCTCCCTCCCTAAAACAAAAATTCATATGTTGAAGTTCGAACTCCCAATGTGATGGTATTTGGAAATTGGAGCCTTTGGAAGGTATTAGGTTTAGGTGAGGTCATAAGGATGAGGCCTTCATAATAGGATTAATGTCTATATAAGAAGAGATACCAAAGTTTGTGTCCTCTTTCTCCATCATGTAAGGGCACAGCAAGAAGGCAGCCATCTGCAAGCCAAAAAAAAAAAAAAAAAAAAAAAAAGGTTTCCCTCAAGAATCAAATCTGCCTACACCTTGATCTTGGACTTCTCAGCCTCTAGAACTATGAGAAATAAATGTTTGTTGTTTAAGCTACCTAGCCTATGCTATTTTGGAATAGAAGTCTGATCTGACTGAGACATCATTTTAAATTGGTTACAGGAACAATTCAAACTTATCCCATGTTCACCCCATAAAACATTCATGTTGAGTCTACTCTCCCTTTCAGGAAGCTAAATTCATCTGTATGTAAAGAGTAAAGATGCTAAGTATTTTTGTGAAGGTAGCCAATTAATGCTTGTTAAATAAAAATAATACAAGCATATGGCTCTTGCAGAAAATCCAATTCCAGAGTTGTCCCTATGGATTTAAATAGGGGCACAGTGGCAAGCCTGTTAATTATGTGTATCCAGGGTTACTCTGAAGATCCATTAAGATATCAAGCACATCTTAGTGCTGTGAGAAAAATGCATGTCTTCCCAATCAAGTCTTGCTTTGGATCAACCATATGATTTAGCCAGGAGATTCTGTCAACAATAAGGTCCTGCTTCTTTTCATCATTTCTGCTTTCTTTCAGGGTTCAACATCCTCCCAAGCTGCTGAAGGGTCTCAGTAAGACTGAGAAGTGGCTGAAACTCTCTTTAAGTCAGAAATAACATTAAAATGTTCTCAGTGTCTACTACTGCTTTCAATCGGAAGTTCAAGTCTTCCTCTGACTATCCATGCGTATAAAGTCTATAAATACTCATGTTCTAAGAGAGTTCCATGCCTGTTCATATCTGTCAGCATGGCTTGAGGTTTCTCAATAATGAAATGGCCTGGCTCTAAGGATCGAGGCGCTGCTTTGCTGCATAGAATATTCCCCTCTAATTGGACAGTTTGAAGCACGACTCTGCCTGTTTTGCCATTTCTAATGGGACCTGAATCTATGTCTTTTCCAAACACCTTTTACTTATATATTATAGGTGTTCGATATATGCTGAATTAAACTGCCTTCCTGTATATCATTATTCCTAGGGTGAGAGCATCAGTGAAGCGAGCACACATATCTCTGCATGAGCTGTTTTGACCATGAAAACATGGCCACCTACACAAACCATTTGATTCTCAATGAGCCATAACATCTATGCTGGGTAAATAAACACAAAAATAGTGGTATAGAAATAAGCACTGCAAACAGTTGTGTTTGCATTGCCTAGAAGCCCCACAGGCCCTGTATAGTTTATTACGAACATGTAGTAGGTCTTATATTGGGATGAGGCTTATTTTAAGTTGTTTAGTGCAGGTTTTAAACAACAAATGGCATCTTTACAAGTTGCCAAAGCTTTTATAGGCATTCCAGGCCCTAACATTTTCACATATGTTGTCTTGATTGCTGACAAGCAATTTTTTATGCTAAACCAGTAAGGTATAGATTTCAATAGATGTTTCACATTCTTATCCTGGAACATTTCATTTCACAAACATTATCTTCTGGACAACTTTTCTTTTTCTTCTCTGTGGTCATCACCTACTACTTGTCTGATTATGACTCAAAAGGAGGCATAAATGTGTGTTGATTTAGACTGCTTGAGCATTCTAATCTCAATTCAAATACATCTATCTTACCAAATGGAATGTTATGCAGACCTCTAGTCCTCCCTCTTGCTTGTTGTGGCAGAAGATTTATACTGTAATCTCCCAGCATATTTGAATTGGAGATGTGAGTCCTGGTGGCAACTGTCTACAGGTTGAAATTATAAAGGTAAATACTTGGTCCAGCAAATCTTCCTCTCCTTTCATTTAAGGATTCACTTTCCTTAGTGCCAGAATAATATTTATGATGCTATTGTTATTTAGCAGTTTCTTTTTATTTATGTTAAATATATTTCTAATAAATTCTACTGCATTTCCATTAGTTATTCGGCAAAACTTCTCAATAAGATAGTGAGTAATGATTAATCTCTGATATATAGAAAGTCTTATAATTAAGTCTTCAGCTGCCTCATATCTCTCTCCCTTACTTTATCTGCCTTTCTCTTTGCCTTCTTTTCGCCTTCTCTTCGCCTACTCTTCTCTTCTCTTCACCTTCTCCTCTCCCCTCCTCTCCCCTCCCCTCCTCTTTTCTCCACCCTTCTTCTCCCCTCTCCTCTCTCCTCTCTCCTCTCCTCTCTGCGGTGCTTTGCTGTTCTTCTCTTCTCCTCTCCTCCCCTCTCCATCTCTTTTTGTGCGCTCTCTCTCTCTCTCTCTCTCTCTCTCTCTCTCTCTCTCTCACACACACACACACACACACACACACACACACACACACACACTTTTCATTTGGGTAACCCAAATGAAAAGTTATTCCATAGTGTACAGAATACTTTTTGCTCTCAAATGTCTGTCTTTCATGTATACTTATTTGACTCATTCAGCTAAAATCAACATGCATGTTTTTTTAACTCACAGTTATATTTGCTAAAGTTCATATCTCTTTGAAAGATTAATTAATACAGCCATGGCTAATTATCTGTATCTGTTTATATGAGAAAGGCCATTACACACAGTGAATATCATAAAGATAATCACTTTTTTAGTCTGTCAGCATAGGTCAGGATAAAGCCTTATTATCCTTCATAAATAGGAACACTGGCCATCACTGAAGAGTGAAACATCTACTGGTCCAGTCTGGTGAATGTTCTTTCAGTGTGGCAGTCATAAAGAGTATTTGGCAAATAAATTCCAAGAGAAAATAAGGGGGGGGGGGCGGAGACAACTCATAATTATTTCTCTCATATCAAAATTCCTTGCAATAATCTGAAGCAGAAAAATATCACGTGACCTGAGATATCCTTGAGGATATTCCTCATCATAGTGACTCCAAAGGACTGATTTAGGATATTGTCTATAAATGTGTTTGCCTGCATGTATACGTATGTAGATGGGAGGGAAATGCATATTTTATCACATAGCCTCAGTCTATAAATCAGTGTTCAACAGTCGGGTACCAAAAATGCTTCTGGGGACATTATCTTGAACTAAGATTGCTAAAAAAAATCTACAGGTCTGGCATAAGGCCCTGAATCTGCATTTTCATTTATATCCCAAGAAATCTGTAAACTGCAGCTCTCTTTTCTTCTGTCATAAATGATTAAGAGCCTGATGTTGGGGGAAGCAGTTTGGGAAGGCAATGCAAAGCTCTAATCCATCAACTGAGGCTGATAAAAGTTGGGGCGGACAAATGCTCAACAGCCAGTCTATCTAGTAGATGTCAACCCTAATTTGAGAGGTTTCTAAACCTTTGAAAGGTCAATGTATACACTGCAATATATCATGAGAGGGAACCATCCATCATGTCCTGTCAGCGCCTCCCCACTGCCCGACCCTTCAAGGATTTAAGCTGAGAATCTCAGAGGCCACATTATCAATGGGGCCATTTTCCCTCACCAAATATATTCTTCATGTTCTCCCTAATTCTAATGACTTGCTCTTTCTACTTCTGTTTCTCTTCCTGCTCTTCCCAGTGGAAGTCTTCCATCCTACACCCTGACCACTGCCCCCACGAGGCCCAGCCATTGACTATACACATTTTTAAATAACCAGACTAAGAGCATGTCCCCTTTGGAGATGTCTACAACTATACATGTTCCTCCTTTACGAATTCCATTTCCATCCTTTGTTTTGCATTTTTTTATTAATGTTACTGTTGTTAACTGTTTTATTTCCTCTTCCCTATGCCCCCATGGGCACAAGGGATATGTATACATTTGCATCTTCCCAATAACAACTATAGTAGATGCTTTATACAGATTAAAACAAGGTAGATTTCTTAAAGAATGATCTATGGACAACTACATGGAAATTAACCAAAGATTATATGTAGCATGCACATTCTTAGGCCCTGCCCTAGATGTGCTAGACTAGAATCTTTACTTTTCAGCTACCAGCAGATATGTATGCACCCTACAGTTTGAGATCAACTGGCCTAGAGACATATTTTCCCTAAACTGCCTAAGTGTTAGAATTATTTGAGGCCCTTGTAAAAATTACACATTCCAGAGCTCTGTGAGACCTTCTGAAGGATGAAGAATCTTGAAAGCAATGGCCTCAGAATCCATATTTTTAACAAGACCTTTTCCATCCTATCCTTGACCCATCAGATAATTTTAACCATTAAGAAAGGAAGTGTAACCTTTTCTAAACCATTAACAATTCTTTGTTAAATGAATAAAAGCACTTTACAGAACAATATAATACAACAATTATTTTTTCAACATTTTGCTTTAATTATAATCCCTTTCATTATTTAAAACATTCATAGCTTGGGAAATGTAAACCAAAGAATAATGCATTCATTTTCTAAAGTATTTCCCCCTGATTGAGATAATAGCCTGACAGCTAATCTGGTACAGTGTAAAAATAGTGGAATTTGTAGTTGCCAGTCCTAGCTTTGACATTTCTGGACTGGGGAGCATGAGAATGAGTTCTGTCTTAATGAAGATGGGAGTGATCACAGCACCTAACTTGTAAGTTAACATACCTGTAGCAAAGTGCAAAGGTGAGCCACAGGGTATTATTCATCCATGATTCTAAAACTTCCAGCAAAATTAGGAAAGCTTAAAAGCTGCATGGGGTGGGCTGCAAGAATCCTTGTTTAGATCACGGTTCCTGTCTGTATCAGCAGAGACGAGACCCCTTTTTCAGGAGGCTGCCTGATGCCTTTTGTGGGCTGGGTCTGCATCACAGAGCTATGATTTCCACTCTGCATCTCAGTGGGAATAGAGAACTTTTCATCTCTCTCTTTAACCCTCTTCAATTGTACAAAATGTAGAAAAACAGCATTCTTAAATGCTCACATATTTATTAAACAAATTATATTTGCAGTGATAACGTAATAACTATATGGGCTAAATACAGTACAGTCTCCTGTTTGAATTCATTGTTTTTGTGTGTACTTGCTGAAAATAATTTTTTAAAAATAATCATAGTGAATGCTCATAGAGCAAACAATTATAAAGCTTAAATTTAAAACCATTCAATGAAAGTCATTGTTAACTGTTTTTAAGTATGCATTCCCAATTTCATAGAAATGTACTTTTTTAAATTGGTATGATTTTTATATAGTGTTTTTCATCTAATATTATCATGCACATTTTCACATTTGTTCAAATATTATTTAAAACAATGGTTAACAACCACTTAATATGCCTTACTAACAGTTCTATTATTTGTTTAAATACTTTTCTATTATTGGACATTTTCTCTTTTGTTTTGCTATTATAAGTTTTTAAATGAATATTCTTGAGCATAGATCTCTAATTACATCTTTAATTACTTTGTTAGAAGCCATTTCTAGAGGTGGGATTACTGGGTTAAAGGGAAGGCAGGTTTATAAATCTCATGAGATATATCTTTCTCAAATGCTTTCCAGAAACGTGGCTAATTTAAGCTCTATCACCCTCCTTCCTACCCAAGAAGGAAAACCATTATATCTAATACAAAAACCTTAATAATTTTTTTGGTTAACTATTTTCCCAATGAATAAGCTCTAAAGGAAATTCATTTTTAATTTTCATGTCTTTGATTACTATTAAGGGTTATCCTGTTTCATTCACTCATTGTCCATTTTATTTTTTTCTGCATACTGTCTTTGCTTCCTTTGCTAATGAAATGCCAGTACATATTTGTCTTTTAATTTTGTTAAATATTAATCTTTATTTTCATAGATACATTTTTCTTTTCCTGAAATTATTTCTTGAATGCTGTATTAATATTTTTAAGCATTGAGAAAAGCTGAAAATATTATACAATGAATACCTAAAACCTACAATCTACATTCTAAAATTAATTATTATATTTGCTTTATCACATACCTATCTACAGGAAATGGTTTTAAATATGTCTAGTCAATTCTGTTTATGTCATCTCACTTTTAGGAATTTAACCTAAGGAAAGATTACTAAAGCCTTAGTGGCATAAAAAGTAGGTGCTTTTTCGATCTTGCTTTCACCTGTGTCTGCTGTATCTAGAACAGGGTTCATCACATTGTAGCTCTCACTAAATATTTGACTGAGTGACTTTTCTCAACTGGGGAAAACTTTTTCTTCTCTAGGACAATTATAAAAGCTTTTTAAGTGTGTTTAGGCCCCAAGACCATAAAATCTGTTTAGTACAAAGCAACACAGTATATTCTAACAGCCAGTCAGCTATAACTGGCCAGCTTAATCAGTGTACTAAATTGCTGGAAAAGTATATTCAAAATATTGGAAACATCAAATATCTTTCATCTACAAAAAAGCAAAAAAACCGATTGATAAATAGTCATAAATTTGGGGAAATGGTTTGCATCATTTAATGACAGCAGCCATATCTGGGAGGGAATTAGAATTCAAAACATTTTTACTTCCTTCCAGAAGATATGGGCTAATGTTGAAATGCCTGTGAAGACAGAGAACAAAAGAAAATGTTGCAGGCTAAAGTATCTGACATGAATGGGGAAAAGTGTGTCATGAATTGTAGAATTTATCTCATTGAGAAGGGAACAGAAAAATGATGCATGATATCTCAAAAGAGAAAAAAATCCGTCATGAATCTTCTATGTCTGGAGAGCCTGGGTGAGCAGAAATACAGAAACAAGCTAATTACTGTCTGTCTTTTACTCTCCTGGTTAGAAACAAAAGGAGAAAAGGAGCCACACAATATTTTTGACAACACTAATGAAAAAAAAACTTTTATTGTCCCCTTTCTCAGGAGTCCTAGAGCAAAGGTAACTCTACCATGCGGTTGCAGTTAGAATCACTTTAGAAAGAGTTAAAAAAAAAATTGGAACGCCCAGATCTTATGCCACATTAATGAAACCGGAATCTCTCCAGTATAGGGGAGGGGAGAGTGTCTGAGGAGAAAGAATCTGAGGGAAATTATTTCTATAAAAATTTCCCTAAGTCATCCTGATGTGCAGCTACGAATGCAAAACATGGGATAAAAGAATGTAGCAAAAAAAGCATGGAAGAGCCACGTTCTGTAAAGTACCGAGTTCCCATCCAGAGCTCTATGAAGACAACCATCCCAAAATGCGCAAATACGAGAAAATGTTTTCAAATGATTTTGGATATCAGCTACCTCTCATCCAAAACAAATGTCAGCACATGCATTGGTTTCCATGGAAAAGGCTAGAGAAGGATATTATCAGGAGTGTTATTTTCCATTTGTGTTTAGAGTAGTGTATAGGTTATGCTAATACAAATTTAAGGAATATCTCCTTTACATAAAGTAAAATAAAATAAACCAAAAACAGGAATAAAAGCAGCTAGATCAGTACTCCTCTGGAACATAATCATTTGGGCTCTAGATAAATATTTGCCCCTACTCGTTAACTTTTGGTGTCCTAAGATTAAAATAAAATTAAATATTTCTGAAAATAAAATTAAGTTTGCCCTGAAAAATAGGACGAGTGGCCTGTTTAGTCAAGTGGCCAGCGGGGAGGTGGGGACATTCTTCTATGAACTGACTTTCTAAGTGTACCACTTTTTTTATAAGCACTTTACAATTACATTCACTTTACAGACAAGGAAACTTTTAAAAATATATAACTAGGATTTGAACTAGAACTGCCTGAATCTAGTGCCTCTTGCTCTTGTAATCACATTTTTCCATATATAGTCAACCATTTATTCTTTTTTGACATTTAAAAGCATTTCTAATTTCCAATCATTATAAAACTGATGAATAGTTTCCTCTGTGTATCTTTTCCTCCATATTTAGACTTACTCCTCTGGAACATAATCTTAGAAGTGAATTGTCAAAGTGTGAACATGGTTATGGCATTTCATATATATTGCAAAATTGCTTGATAAAGGAGCTGTACAAATTGACAGTGACTCCAAAATTTCATGATAGATAAATCTCAAGTATTTATTTCCAATTTAATAGATGAAAAATGATATTTAATCTCATTGCTTCATATCTATTTAGTTTATTGGTGAATGGGGCATTTTTCATGTTACATGTATTTTGGTTTAATTATGTATTGGAATCTTCATTTATAAACTTTGATATGATTTTCTTTATAGAATTTTTCACAGTTGCAATGAATATTTTTGTGACATTACTCCCCAGCTAGACAGTAAGCCCCTTGAGGGCACATGTCATACCAGTCATGCTCAACACTGAATTCTAGTGCCATTTTTCCTGGTATAAAATGTGTGCTGAAGTTATTCATAAATAGGAATACATATTGACTTCCCACACTTACTGGAAGGAAATGTGCAGTCTATTATATTGCACTGAAGAATCATAGAATAAAAAAGGCAATCTAAACAAGATGAGAATGTTTTATGAAACCTTCCTGAAAAGGATGGACCTTATTTTTTAAATTATTATTATTATTATTTTTTATTTTGGGATAACTGCAGATTCAGATGTGGTTGTAAAGATGGATCTCTTTATTTCCAAACCTTTTCAAATGAAGGAGAGTTTTATAGTACTCTCTTTTGGGGGTTCTGATAATCTTTTATAAGAAGTAATAGACCCAAGTTAAACAACCTGTACTCTGCAGGCTGTAACGGACTTCTAATTAGCCCAATTAACATGATGGCTTTAATTTGTAAGACAGCTAATGGTTTAAAATCTGATTTCTTTGAGACCACTTCTCTTTGGGATATAAAACAGCAATGAAGACACACTCTTATAATATACTCTTCAAGTGGCTAATACTGTATTTACTCATTGTATTTTGCACCATTTCTTCCCCTACATTTAAAAAAATAAAATAAAAGGTATTTTTCCTCCACAGAACTCCCCTGGAATACTACCTTTGTTAAGACAGCAACCAAGAAAACACTATGGAATAACTTCACATATCTAAAGTGATTCCTTAGTATTTACTTAAGACCGGTCCAGTGCAGAATCCCCAATTTGTGGTCATATGGGCCCAGTCAGTATTCCAAAATATATGAGTTTGCCCTTTTCTATGGAAATAAACATTATTATTATTATTATTATTATTATTATTATTATTATTATTTTAAAATCCTAAAGGAAACTATGATGTGTGCTTCAAAGGCAAACCAATCTTGTAACACCCTGCTGGTTCCCATGAGCTGAGAAGCATCACAATAAATGGCCCTTTGTCTCTGCCTGTAGAAAGTCTGATTAGCTCTCTAGCAATCTGATCTATAGAAATATCCCTCCCTTACTGAGTACCCTCTCTTGGAAACTGCATGCTTGCTGCTCTGCTCAGATGCCACTGTTTTTTTTTTGTTTGTTTGTTTGTTTCTCAACCAATTCCTGTGAGATTCTGATGGTTTTAAATAAATAAAGCAACCAAAAATTTTCAACAACAAAAAATACTATTGAGCCTGATAGGGGCTCCTTGATTTATGTAGCTATCACTTGATATTAAAAGTCCCCTCTGACATTTAAAACTATTATAAATTTCCTTCCTTCCTTCCTCCCTCCCTTCTACCTTCCTCCTTCCTTTCTTTTTTTCCTTCCTGCCTGGCTGCCTACCTTCCTTTGCCTAGTAGCACACATTATGGACAAGTTCATGAAAATAAAATGGAAGCACAATTGGAAACCACCACTAATAATTTCAGTAATTTGGCAAAATATTTTCTATATTAGTGATTAATAAGACATCTATTTCTCAATATCCAAAAGTTACATTTGACACAGGTATAACGGTTATTCAGTGTTTCTAAAATAATTATTAAAACTACTTCTAATATTTTGGAACTTAGTTACCCACTACAGTGGCCACTGGCCATATGTAGCTATTTATGTGACTGGTCCAAACTGAGTTGGGGTATAAGTGTAAAACATACACTGAATTTTGAAGACTTGTTATGAAAAAAATATGAACTGCTTACTTCATTAACATTTTTGTGTTGAAATGATAATAGTTAAATAGCCAAACAAAATATAATATTAATTTCACCTATTTTTCCTTTTTTAAACACATGGCTACTAGAAAATAGAAAATTTAATATTACATATGTGAATTATATCATATTTATATTGACAAGCATCGAGATGAAAATATTTAGGCTTCAGCACTCCTGGAGATCACCACTAACAAGATGATCAAAACATAGTTATTTCTGTTGCCTTTCCCAGCTCTTCACCCACTGGCTGTGAAGCAAGAGAAGGTGAGAGGAATTGTACAGATAAACATTTGCTAGTCAAGCCTGGACCTTAAGGAGAGCAGACTAGACTAAGACTAAGGAAGTAAGCTTCTCAGTTCCCACTGCTCGCACTGTGGGGCCTATGACATGTCCTCTCTACCACAGCAAACATTTGAGACCCCAGTGGCAAGTTGATATGGTCATAATTAAAGCCCAAACTCTTCAATTTTTAATTGTGCCCTTTGACCAACAACATTTTCAGAAGGGACTTTAAGTAGAAATTTGAGTAATATTCCTAGCATTTTACAAGTAAAAATCTCCAATAGTTTTTGATAACTTATGAAAATATGATTAAATATGAATTTAGAGTAATTTGAAAGCCTTTATCATTGGGCAAATAAATCTTTGAGCTAGATTCTATCAAAGTGAGGTTGTGATACAGCAAAATTAACTGTAATAGTCAGTTATTTAAAAAACACATATCCCAAGGCCCCACCACCAATACTAATGATTTAGTAGATCCAGACCAGGGGACAGGAATCTCAACTTAAACAGCTATACAGCTATTATTATGAATTCTAAAATGTGTAAGCGAATCTCTACTGAAAGCTATCATTTTTTATTTTTTAAAAACTTCTGTTTTAAATAACTACAATAGGTATCAGATACATTGCTATATCGTGATCTATTTAGAGATGAGAAAATGGATACAAAACACCCCAGAAGCACTTGGTTTCTCTATTGCCTATTCATAAGAATCAAAACACAATTATTTTTGTCATAGTTTTTTGATAAATTTAAAAAATACTGATATCACTTATGTGTCTAAACTTCTTTAATAAAAAGTGCTTAATAAATATCTTATTCTATTATTTTTCTGAATACAAATTCTATAAAAATTCATAATATTTTATGCAGTTATAAATTATTAAGGTTAGAAAGATTGATTTTTTTTTTTTGGAGTTCCAAGACTTAGCCAGTCTCTGGAAATATATGCAGCAGAAATTTCTTAGAATTTCTTTAATTATACCATGTAAACTGCCACTCATTTTGTCTCCCTATAGGTATAATGAGGAAAGAGACATTTTTAAAAATTCAGTGGTTATTTGGAGCTAAAAGTGAGATACATCAGACAGCAACATGTGTCATAAGTATCAAAACGAAACACAGTTTTAACCTGAAGTCATGTCAGGTGACACAAAGGAACAAACAGTAAATTTCAGTTACAGAAAACCTAGGTTTTTTCGTTTTGGGGTTATAGTCATGTGGGCATCGGCTGCCTCACCTAAAAATTACAACTGGTAGATAAGATGATACCAAGACATACTGTGACATTCTGTGTTTTTATTCTGTACTTGCAGGGCTGCAGATCTGCCAGGACAGAATCATGACCAGATTGGGCAAGATTTAGAAGGTCTCAGAGATAAGTTTGTGTGTGGTAACCTTATGGAATAACAAGAAATACTATAGGGCATGTATGTAGGCAGAAACATGAGGTTTCTAGAATGCTACAGCTGCTGTAAGATAAGGTTGAATTGTGGGTGCTGGAAAGAGGTGACTAGGGAGCTAAGCTGTGACCAAGGGTGAGGGAGACAATTTCTGAGTCAAGCTGCCTGAGCAGAATAAGAGGGCCTGAGGGCAGGGTTTCTGCCTGGAATGTCACAACAGAGAGAACACTCTCAGTCCCTCACCTCATGAGCACCACCATTTAAACAGCGGAGAAAAAGGAAGACGTGTGTATAATTGACATATCCTTACCTCTGTGGGAGACAGACTTTCACAATTTTTCATTATTTTCAAAAGAAAACATCAGGAAAGCTGGTCAAACCAGCTGCCTTTTGAGGAAACAAAGAACCAGAATCCAGGGAACAAGGATGGCAGTAAAGAAGGAAAAGTTAGAGGGTAAAATATTTGTCTTCCAACATGAATTGTGTGAAGTTTCTCAAAACTTACATTATAAATAAAGTATATTGTACTAATGCTTTTCTTTTTTTTCTTCTCTATTGGCTCACCATGAGACTTCTGTTTCACAGCTCCTCACCATTCTGCCATGCTGTTTTTCTCCTCTGGTTGTCTAGGTTCAGAATAAAAGATTTGACTCATATGGTAGATCCTGCCAGAAGCAAAGGCAAAAACTGTTATGTTAGTGGAATATTTAATAAACCTCAGAGCATACTTGGCCAAGTTCCTGAAAGATCAGAGTTTTATTTCTGAAACTTTTTATTTGTACCTTGATCCCAGTTAACTACTTTTTTCAACTAAATTGTGTGGGCCCAAGTCCTTTGCACTCCGCTCACCACATAAGCACATGCCTTGTCCTCGGGGAGCTTATAATTCAGATGTATTACTGCTTTCTGAAGTATTCTCAGGAAAGCTCTTTTACTAATGTTCAATTTCAACAATAGTATTAATATAATAGCTAAATTTGATGCATTGCTTAGTGTATTCAAAGCATTCTCAAAAGCATTCTCTTTGCATATCTTTACTCATTAATACTTATCATAACTCTATGCACTAGGTAATATTATTGTCCTCATTTCACAAATAAGGAATCAGTCATCGACAGAGTTTAAGTAATTTGTCCATAGTCACACAAAAAGTAAGTGACTGAGCCACTCCATGAAATGCTACTCTTGCATAAGAACATAAAATTCCATGATGGTGCCACATGACATGTACTTGACTTGAGAGAAAAAGAATGGACTTTGAAGACAGAGAAGCCTGGGTTCAAATACAAAGTCAGCCACATAGTAGTAGCTGCATGATTCCTGGACATGTTAATTAACTTCTTTGAGGCTGGAAGTGATCTCATTTCTAAAAACAGAGCTAATGTTTTAAGAGGTATTGTGAGGGTCAAAAATAATGTATGAGAGGTACCGGATACATAGCAGTCACTCAAAGATAGTTGTCTATGTTATTTTTAAAATTAGTTAACTATAAAGCACTACCTAAAACTACTACTTCCTATTTTTCTTCCTACTGCAATGAGGTGTTGGCTATTTACCCTCTCCATTAATGTATGGTGATGCAGCACCCAGAATAGGGTGCAAACAGTATGACAAGGCCACACATGGCCATAGCATATGTCTAAGATGCCCAAGACAAGCTTTGTTCACTGCATGGAACAATGACTGGTTAAGTTAATCCCAAGGTTGCATTCTCAGTAATGATACATCTCAGGACATTGATCCATGGCCTTTTTTTAAGCTTATTTAAGCAGGAGCTATAAAATTCAGAACATCACACACACGTGCAATACGACATTAAACCTCACCCTCTCGCCTCTCTAATTCACTCAGATACCTATTTATTTGCACTTCTTTTAGGAAGTAAAATCCAATAAAGTAACAGGTTTGGGAAATTTTTTTAGAGTAATTTTCCACACAATGATATAAAAGATTCTGTGTAGGAAAGCCATTCTGCTAGTGAGAACCTAAAGCTGTTTTCTGGAATAGTATGGTAGAAACAAGAATCAGCATTGCTCCTTGAGGCGCAATATGGTATTACAGGTGCTGTGAATTTTCTAGGAATTGTAAAATACATATTTATAAAAGTAGAAATGGTTTTAGTGTTCTTTTAATCAACAGCCAATAGGATTAAATTTACCAGGCCTATGCGATACGAGGATAACGATCAATATATTTTGCTATAAGGAGCAAAAGAAACTCAAGGCCACACTAGCCCTAAAAGCATTCTCTTCCTTTTCTTTCTCCAGAGATGATATATTGGCAAGATTGCCAGGTGTGCCTGAGTTTCAGGAAAGTAGGTATAGAATGTGTGCTGGCCTGAGTGCAGTTTGGAGGATCAGGCAGGCTCAAACAATTAATTTAAGCTCGAGGAACTCTTATTTTCTTCTTTGGTAGAAGATAGGGGGAAGTGGACTACAGTAATTTTCTCCAGAAATAATATTACCTTACTCCTTAAATTTAATAAAATTGTATAAAATCAATAAGGTTCATAATATAAATTTCTAGTACATTTGAAAGAAAAAAATCTAAAATATTAGAGCTTGATATAAATTAATTCCTTTAGCTTCACACCATAGGACTAACTCCTTGGTTCTAAGTTTTAAGACTAAGTCCTTTAAAGTAGGGCTGTTTGTGACTTGCCAAAAAAAAAAAAAAAAAAAAAAATCTCAAGAGTAGGAGTTCAGATATATGACATGTCAAACTTGTACTTTATAGAGCCTGGGCAAAATCTGATCCTGGAATGCTTGCTTGTTAACAGTAACTCCTACATAGCTTCTGCGAGGAGTGGGGCTGGCTATATACATTATGTGGAATGTGGGTTTTAAAGTGCTTTATGGGCATCAGGAGAACTGGCTTCTGTCTTTCCATTTGCATTTAATATTCTAAAGTTCTTAAGCTGGAAATGGTCTGAGAATTCTCTCTGAGACTCTATTCTCAATTTTTAAATAATCAAACTTATCATCAGCCAATTCTATTTTATCCTTCAGACATGTTTAAAATATGTACATATATGCTATAAAAATCTTATTTTTTTTCCAAACCTCATTTCACAATCCAATATGCTTGTTTCCCAAAGAAAAATAATGTTTTTTCCCGGGATTTTGGCGGAAACAAATGTTTTCTTTGGAGCTGTTCAAATGTTTTCAAGTTTTCCTTTCTTTCCATTGGGGGGAGCACCCCCTGGTGGAAAACTGTGAAAATGCTTGCCACGTGTTTTGACTGTTGTGTTCAATAGGCAGATGTGTTTTGAAAATATTAGTTTTACACAAAGAACACCAAGAGCCACATTTCCAATGTTAATGTCTTCAACGCTCCCTTTCCTTCTTTCTAATCATCACCATAATATTTAGAATGTGCTCCCTTGTTTTAGATACGGTTGGAAATGAAACTGCAAATCCCCATGGATCAGAACTGAGGAGGGAAGGACACTTTTTCATTGGGTTTTAATATGTGGGACCTTATCTTCCTCTTTCTTCTTTCTTTCTTCCTTCCATTTCTGCCCTTCTGCTCTCCCTCCCCCTTCCTTCTTTCCTTCCTTCTTTCTTACCTTCCTTCCTCCCTCCTCCTCCACCACTTTCTTCCTTTTTTTCCTGCTAGTACAAACAAAATTCTATTTTATTTCCATAGCTGAGTGTTTGAGACAACAGTCAGCTATGATGATAACCACTTGTATGTAAAGATGAAGTTACATTCCTTTACAGAAAAGTCTCTACCACAGTAGCCTGGGGAAGATTAATAAGGAAGTGATTTGTTGGGAGTTCTTGCTCATCTCCCACTTTCCCCAAAATAGAAACTTAAAAACTGAAAACATACCAAATTAATCAATTTGCTGCATTTTGTAGACAAAAACAAAAACAAACACAACAACAACAAAAACAAAAATAAAACAAAAAAAGTAACAAGCAAATGAACAAAAACATAATTTCTAGGGTAACTAGAAAGAGCATATTCCTTATCCTTACTGTTATGGGTTAAATTTTGTCCCCCTCCCCATTCATATCTTGAAGTCCTAACCCCCAGTACCTCAGAATGTGGCTTTATTTGGAGATAGAGTTGTTGCAAATGTATTTAGTTAAGATGAGGTGATACTGGAATAGGGTAGGCTTCTAATCCAGTGTGACTGGTGTCCTTATAAAAAGAGAAATTTGGACACAGACACACACACATTTGAATGCTATGTGAACATGAAGGCAGAGATCAGGGTGACATATCAATAAGCTGAGGAACACCAAAGATTATCAGCAAACCACCAGAAGCTAGGAGAAAAGCATGGAACAGATTCTTACTTACAGCCCTGCCAACATCTTGATTATGGGCTTTTAGCCTCCAGAACGGTGAGACAATAAATTTATGTTGTTTTAGCTATTGGTTTGTGGCATTTTTATTATGGCAACCCTAACAAACTAAACTTCCTTTGAACTCAACTGGTGGTCCCCTAACCCAGCAACCTTTCCGAGTACAGACCAGTTTGAATAGTCTAGCTCCATCCTATGCTTCCCTGGATATCTGTCCTCAACTGAAGACAGAGGTGGAAAGTAGATGACACTGTGTGATAGGCAATTTGCCCTATCTCTCAAGTTCCAAGTGTTTCTTCCTAATACCATGACCTAGCAATAATTACTTCCACTGCCACTACATAGAATCAAATTAATGAAACAGCAAATAAGCCCAGAGTATCTCTCTACACTTCCTCTGTTTCTAATAATATGAGTATGGTTATTCCAACAAGCAAACAAAACAAAACAAATAGATATGTCACCTGGGATACCTGTGCTGGGTAGTTTCCTTGAAAACTCTCTTACACCTATCCTCAGTAGAGCCAGCCAGTAGTCTGATCTACTACAAAAGATCCAGCCAGAGAGACTGTCTTCCACACTGTTCTCAAACACCCCAAGGTCTTTTCTCCATTTGATTTGCTCATTATACAACCCTCTTCCCCTAATGGCATTTAGCCCTACCTTTTATATGAAAACTTTTCCAACCAAACTGATCTTAATCTCCGAATTCCCATGGGACTTGTTGACTATACTGCATCACTCAGCCTTAGTAGACTTCCCAAGTCAAAAAGTCCAATAAAGACAACTGCAATATTTTTTCTATTTCAATGGTACTTACAGTGGGTAAGTAAGGCAGGCTTACTTTCTGAAACAACAGGAACAGTTCTGATTATTTTGATGTATATCTCTGTCTTAAAATCATACACAAACATGTGAATAATGACTTCAGAGTCCAAACAATGTTTTCATTTATATTATGCCATATAATCCTACAGCAAGCCTGACAGATTGAGATTCTTACAATAGCATTGACGGTTTGGGATTAGCTAGAAGGCAGTCTCCAAAAAAGCTTTGGATTGTATTTTAGGACTCTGATTCTCAGGAGATAGTATTTTATAGAAAATTATATTCAGAGAGGAACTTCAAGCCTTTCAAAGCCTCCCTCCCCTTATTTTTCTCTTCCTTTCATTTAAACTTCTGGTTAATGAAACTCCAGCCTCACTATGATCAGCTACCCAACTATGCAGATTGCATTTGCATTTCTATCACACACTCTGTTTTAAACAACTCCCCAAAAGAAAGAAAAATAATTCGATGCCATTTTCTTTAAAAAAAATGATAAAATACATAACAAGGAGAAAGAACCATTTAACAAAACTACCGTTTCCACTCTAGCAAAATGCAGAGCAGCTTGCTGCTACCAGCCAGCTTGATTAAGGTGTCATCCCTCCTCTTCGTTTATATTTATTATTTGGGGGGAATTTTTCCCCCTTTAGTGTCTGTGTACCTTTTCCCAATTTTTATAAGTCATGAATCATAGTTTGATTTACAACCTCTCTCAGGGGAGATAGGCAATCCTAATGAAGGAGCAGCCGGCAAGTGTAATTAATACCCGCCAGACATTTTACCACATTAGCGTGCTGGATTCTGGGCTGGGGAAGGATGAAGGCACAAGTTACACGCGCAGGGCTCTGAAGCCACTCACCCAGGACATCAGCAGTGATTAGTGATATGAAGTGAGGACAGTTCATAGAAACTCCGTCCCAATGGTCAAGCTTGGAAGACTAGGAGAACAGAGAGGTGAGAGGAGCAGGGTGGCAGAGGGCTGGGCGAGGAAAACAGGCAATCGCCTCAAGGAGAAATGCGGAGACAGAGACTCTGCGTGTGTCTGATGGATCACTCCCATTTAAAACACAAAAATAAGGCAGCTTGCCAGAGCAGTTTGGGCCAGTTTCATTAAAACTCTTCATTCATCATACTCGAATGAGGCAGTATTTGCTATTGCGCTGGTGCCAGCCTACTACCAAAGCTATTCCAAGACCGGGTGCTGGTTCAGGGAGGGCAGAGCGGCAGGCTGGGAAGGAGACGGAAGAATGGCTGCACTTCCCACGCTCTGCATTTGTCACGGGTCTACTTCAGCCCTACACCCAACAGACCACAAGCAAGGGGAAAAGGCCCAGAACCTCCACAGTGGTAAAGAACCAGGAACCCAGGTCCCACCCTCAAACCAGCATCCTGGGATAAAACAATGGGAATTACTATCAGTCCAACTTCTCATTGGGGTATTATGGGGGAGCAGCTGCATTGCTATATGTTGCCTTCATATGCTCACAGAATACCAAGATTCCATAAACATACAGGAAGGAACATAAATTGGTGTGTGTGTTTGTGTGTGTGTGTGTGTGTGTGTACGCACGTGCGTGCACACACGTGTGTACAAGAGTTTCTCTCCCTCCCTTGGAGTCAGCTGTGAGATACAACTATGAAAATAGTTAAGATGACAGCATCCATTAATTTTCCCAATTATTTTCATCATCTTCAAACAACTCTTTTGTTTTCAAATATTTTAATGAGGGCATAGAGAACTAGAATCAGATCACAGCGTAAAGGGCCAGCACTAATAATTGGGTCTTACTGGTCCAGAAAATTCCCTGGATCTGATCACACAGAGAAAGAGGGGGAAAAAAACCTGTTCGAGAAGCCCCCACCCCCACCCCTCTGACTGTTGTTTCTCACGCATCACTTGCTGCGTCCCTGGCCATGCTACTCCAATCTTTCCTGGGTACAGCACTCACTCTGAGATATTTCTGACAGTCAGATTATGAAAGCTTATGTAGTAGTGTTGTAGGTGCTATAAAATGAACAAAATCCCCAACAGCTGTGAGGACATGACTGGCAGTGATGTTGCAAGATGAGGAATGAGCTGCATATATCAAACTTGTCTCCAGTCTTTTGATAGATTCTTTGTCTGCTTCCTGACAATGCCAAGACTGTATCAGATGCCAATGCTTGGGCAGTACTAATGGAGAACATGCATTCTTGAATTACAGAGAACACTTCTGAGGAGGGTGGCTACTTTTAACAGTTTGCTTTCCAGAATTAATGTTGGCAATACCACAGAGCCAACTTTTCAGCTTGGAATACTGACCAGAAATATGGCATCTCATATGTGATATAAAGAATTATTTAAATTGTGCTCTAATTTTGTTTCTTAAAAATTCATTCATCATTCATTCATTTACTCAGTCAGCAGCAACACTCTGTTGCTAAAGACTAGGATAAATTCTAGATAATGGAGATGCAAAGAATAAGATACAATTGACCTGCCAAAGGTATACATGTGAAATATGTTTACAAATAACATGTCTGTGATAAATGACATTAGAACGATACCACTTCAGTGTTATAAGGATTCAATGAAGGAGACAAAGTGCTGACAACATATATTCTCATATATACACTGACACAAAGATACACACAGTCTGTCAGTTTTTTTGTTGTAACTATGAATTTGGCTTTAAATACTGAGCAAGAAGACTGCATATTATTTTCAATAGTGCAATGGAAAAGTAACTACTACTGAAAATGCAATTTCACTTTAGCCCTGAATTTGATTTTTTTTTCATTCTTTGACCTTTTCAAACCCTGAAATCCAACCATCTCATATGAGACTCACCTAAGCAACCTACCTTCTCCCTGTTTCCTGGGGTAGAGCTGTTGATGAATGGCCACTAAAGGGCAAGTGAGGGGAAACATTGGTGCCAGGGAGCATGGATAATTATGAGACTGAGTAATTGGCTTCTGAAAATATGAAAGTTGATTGTATGTATAAATTACTAGTTAACAAAAACACATAGGTCCATAATAAAAATGATAACATTCAAATGAGTATTTTGATGAGATAGAAATATGTTAAATGTTAAAAACAAAGTCAAATGTTAAAAACAAAGGTCATCATTCATCCAATGTCAACTGATTAATTATAAACTCACTGTAGCCTAGAATAGTTCACTAAAAGGAAAGCAGTGGCTCCATCAGGTTTTCCTCTCATTGTCAAAAAACAACTAAATAACCAAAAGTGTGTGGAGCTTCCATGAGAAGTCTTCCTGGCCCATCATTAAGCTGCCCAACAAAATATATCTCTTGTCCTGTTACATATAACCTCAACCATTTTTTATTTATTGTGGTCAGGAAGGATAGAGATGCTATAAATAAATCCATAGAAAAAGCCCAAGACTTACATTAGCTAATGGTTGTAACCATCTTAGAATTTTCATTTTAGTCTTTGAAGATGCCAGTTTTCTACACATCAGTAAAAGTTAATCAAATAAAAATATATCAATTTTTATTTCTCTTCCCTTTCATAAGTATCCTTCAAGGAAAAAAAGTAATATTCATTTAAATTGAACAGAGACATAGTAGGAGGATAGAATACGGTTTAGAGAAATATGCTGAGTAAGTATACTTTAGACTATTAAATTAGAATTTCCTTTGAAGGCATCTTTCTGCTACCTTTTATTGATTAAAGATTGGGGCAGTTACAGGACTAAGAGAATAAGGGAGAATTAACATAGGGTGTATTCAGGCCCTATGATGCGCCAGGAGCTATGGATGGGTTACCTCACTGATTATTTTATGACATTTTTTAAAAGGTACATATCATAATCCATTCAACAGGCAAAAAAAAAAAAAAAAAGACTTAGAAAGTTTAAATAATTTAACAAATGTTAAGTTAGCAAATAATAAGGTTGGAAAGAAACCTCAGTCCTTCTGACTACATTGTACAATGCTTCCTTTTTAACTCTCTGTATTGGAGGCAGCAGGGAACAGTGAAAACCCCTGCATAGCCCTGATGAAAATCATGGTTTATACACTGGGAATCCCTAAATAAGGAGATTTGATATCTGCAATCTATTAGGATGCAAGCTGTATATTTAAAAAGACACACACACAAAGGAGTGATTTATTATCAATGGAGATGTGTCAAACTTGCTTTAGAAAATGCTCTTTAAGGAGAATTTTTCACTGCATTTTGGGCTACTTTTATTTTTATTGGCAATCTTATCTCAGTATTTTGGTGTTATCTTTCAGTTCAATATACTTCACATCATTCTGCAACCAATAATGAAGAACAAGCTTTCAAATAAGATGAGAGGCAATATCTCATATTACCCTGGGTTCAATTCTCAGCACTGCCATTTCCTGGCTTCACAACCTTTGACAAGTTACTAAAACTCTCTGTGCCTCAGTTTTTCCATTTATGAAACGAGAATATAATATGAGGATACGTACCTCAAATGATTGTATTACAATACATGCATTAATACATGTAAAGTGCTTTAAAAAGTGCCTGGTATCCAGTCTATGCTCTATGATATCTTTCTTTTATAACATTGATAATACAGATGAAGTACGTAGTCCAGGGCTTGATATCTAGCAGGGGTTCAACAATTCCTAGTTTTCCTTCCTCATGTGAAAGCACATAGCTGCTTTCTCTCAGAAAAAATTGGAGCTGAATTAAATTCAATCAATGTTCAATGTCCTTTCATTTCTCCTACTCCTCTAATTTTTTTATACCCTTATCTTACATTTTTACTACCTTTGAGAGAAATATATAGTGTTATTCACACATTCTCTTACATATCCCAAGATCCTAATTACTATTATTCATTGGTTCATCTTGGAATTCTGATGAAACCATCTTATGATAAAAATAAGAAAATATCCCAATATAAAATTCTGCTTAAACCTGATTATACATATAAAAATGTAAAATCAGACTCCCTGAGTTGAACTGATATTAAATCCTACCTCCTCCCTTTGCCATCTGATGTTTAATACTTATGTAACGAAAGAACAACAAAAAAGACTTTCGATTGTAAGGATTTTTTAAAATGATGAAACTTATTTAAATATATTTCCTTATCTTGAGCTGAAATCTTTCCCCCTCCCATTTATTGGCCCTGGATTTGCCCTCTAGAGAAATGGTAAACATCATTTGTTTTATGGTTTTGTAGTAGATGCCTGCTATACCTCTAGATCATTCATCTCCAGGACCAAAACTTTCATTTCCTAGCTACTGAGTATCTTTCCAAATGCACAACCTTCCTTTGGGGACAGTCTTTGTCCAATGACTGGTCTCTGTAAGGCAGAAAGTCTTGGCTTCTAGCCCCAAATTGGATCAGCTGAGTCTATTGTTATGAATAAGATATGGTTCAACTCCTTCCTCCGTCTAAGTGAGCTTCCTTCACATCCATAGGTATAGATCTCAATATCCTGACTTTCATCCTAACATAGCTTATTATAGAGCAAGTAGGATTGAACCAGTATACCAGTACAGCAATAACAATAATACAAGAGGAAATGTAGGAGGGATGAAAGAAGGAAGAAAAAAGGGAGGGCAGGAGGGAGGGAGAGTGAAAGTGAGAGAAAGGGAGGGAAAGACTAACCCATTTATCATTGAATCTACTGAACAGCATCGTAGAGGGGTGTGTGTGTGTGTGTGTGTGTGTGTGTGTGAGAGAGAGAGAGAGAGAGAGAGAGAGAGAGAGAGAGAGAGGGGAACAGGGTGCGGGGGGGGGGGAGATCGAACTTCTTAAAGAGATAATTCTCTACTACTTTTCTACTACGTCATAGTGTTTGGTGTAGTTTATTTTTCCCCCGCTCATGCCATTATATTTCTTCCCATTAACAACTTATAGATTATATCTTGTCTGTATTACCTAGCTTCTTATCCTCTTAGGAGTTTCAAGTGTTTCAAATTTGATTTTATGCCTGAAGGATCTTGACACTTAAGCTTCCTACTAATCTATCTTGTCCCCCGCCCTGCCTAATATGAACTTTGTAGAGAAATAATACATCCAATGAAAATATCATAAGGGAGAGGATGGTAGAAACTCAGGTCTTAAATCTGCTCAATTCTCTCAGAAAATTGTGATATGATATTGTAGTCTTTCATGGGGATAAGAATTTTAAGGTTAAAAACTAGTACTCATTTAAAAAATTTCTATTTTAGTAAAATAAACTAACATGGAAAACACAGCAACTAAGTTATTTCTGTAAAGAATAATACTTTCATCAATTCTAAGAGTTAGAAGTATAAACAAAAATAAATGAATAAATGAATAAAATAAAATAGCCCAAACCAAGCAGAATTTTAAGCATGATTACCAACAGTTAAAATTCAATGCATTTAAGCTTTAGAGATATGAACTATTAAGTACAAATCATAATTTTCAATTAGTCAAGTATCATCTGTTTCCACTGAGTTCAAGAGCCCAGATTTACCCTCACTGGCAATATGTGTGTGTGTGTGTGTGTGTGTGTGTGTGTGTGTGTGTGTATACATATATATATATACACATACATATATATACATATATATATACACACATATATATACACGCACATATACACATATGTGTGTGTGTGTGTGTGTGTATGTATATATATATATATATATATATATATATATATATATATATGGAACAAAAGTGTCCAGGGAATATCTACTGACAATAATTTCACAGACCCAAAAGAAACTTACAACTGCAGCTGAATTACTTGATGATGAGTCAAGTTTCTAGAATGGTGCCAGGTACCAAGTAGAAACTTAACAAATATTTGTGGAATGAATGAATCCCTTTTTGACATTTGCAGGTATGTTGCTTCAAATATACTACTCAAAACACTCAAGGCCCAAATCCATTAAGCTTTCTTCCTGCTGTTTTTTCTACTTTTCACTTTTTTTTCTCATATTCTCTGTGGTGGTACTGAGATATTTCCCCAGCTTCTAAGATACCATATTGTACTATGTCACACTTCAATAAATATTTAAATGTTGAACTATGTACTTCAAATATTAAGTATGGGTAGATTACTATAAAAGAAAAAAACAAGGTTTTGGGGTAATACCATCATAATTAAAGCATTAAAATAAATACCACACATTAGTAAAAGTTTGTCTATCTCTCATATTTCATATTATAGCTTAATATTTATACTCTAGCAGTACTAAATTATTTCTACTCCCACTAATACACAAGCTCTTTTTTCTATGTGTTTGCATGTGCAGTTTCCTCTAAATAGAACATCTTTCCCATCCCACTCCCAGAAATTGGCTGTAATTTTGACTATTTTCCAGACCTTAAGTTAGAGGTCACACATTAGATTCTACCATGGTTTTATGGGGTCTTCCAATACAGTTCCACACCAACTTATGGATATCCCTACAAGAAGAGTTATCAGCAGTCCCCAATCTTTTCAGAACCAGGGACCTGTGCTCCTATGAGAACCTAATGTCCAATGATCTGAGGTGGAGCTGAGGTGGCAATGCTAGTGGGGAGTGACTGTAAATACAAATGAAACTTCACTCTGCTTACTCACTGCCCGGTACCTAACAGGCCACAGACTGTTACTGGTCTTCAGCCAGAAGGTTGGGGACCCCTGAGTTAGATGACAAAAGAAAATAAACATTAATTGTGTTTGTTTATCTTTCCTTTAAAAGTGTGAGCTCCTTGAAAGAAGGAATTGTCTTGATCACCACTGTTTTCTTGCCACATAACACAGTCTATCTCTGGGTAGGCAGGCCCTTGATAAATATTTACTGATTGATCGACTAAATTACAATATTTGTAAATGCAACATATGCCAATTTCCTTTCATTTTGCTACAATCCTAGCATTGTATATTACCTCTGTGAAGCTGACCTATGAAAGCAAAAAGTTAACATTTGTGACAGGTAAACTTTACCTTAATAGCCACTCTTTAGGTATTGACTTTTTGTTAAAAAGGTTACTGCCCTGTTTCTGTTAAGCTTACACTTGACATCTTGGAAAATTTCTCCAGAGCATAAAAAGCCTCCACAAAGATATTCATTGTGGCACTGTTTATAATAGGGAATTGTTTGGATAGCCAAATAAACCATAGTATATCCAAATAATAAAATATTGTGCAACAATTAGGAGGAATAAGGTAGATATAAGTGTAATAAAATAAATTGATATCCCACTGTTGAAGACAAAAAAAAAAAAAAAAAAAGCAAGTAGTTTAAAGAAAACTTCAGCATAATACATTCAGTATAATACCACATATCTTAAGAAAAATGCAAATTGGAAACAAACTACTAACTTAAAAAAATCAAATCCTTCTCATCACTTGTCAGGGAAAAGAAGTGTATATCTCCGAATACTTCCATTTAAAGCTCACTTTATGCTTCAGTTATTTTGAAGTGGGTGGGGTTTTCAGCACGATCTTTACAGAAATGTCAGCCAATTTTTCTTCTTATCCAAGCATAGCACCATAACAAAAGATGTATGTAAGTTAATTTAGTAAACAGCTCTCTAGCATTGCAATTTAATATAAAAACAACATCCTCTTGGTACATGTATTAGCCCACACTACATTCATCATGTGGATTCAAATAATTTAAATCCTTTGTTAAAAGATATTTTTACTAGTTCTTGTCCAATAAGGCAGCAATCAGTTTAAGATCATTTTAGCATTTATGCACCCTATCTTTATGTACATACCAATAGAATACTAAGTGTTTAAAGTACAGTTTGATTTACACACACACACACACACACACACACACACACACACACACACATTTTATATTTTTCTGTTGTTAATAAGGCAAGCAATGTATATATGTGATTTCTGACTCAGGATATTGTATGTCTGTTTGCTAAGACATATCTAAACCTTAACTGTGAACAGTGGTTCTCCATCTGGACTACATCTTGAAATCATTCGAGATATTGAAAGATCTGACCCCTGGGTCCCATACCTAGAGTTTCTATTTTAACTAATCTTGGAAGTGGCTGGGAATGAGAGCTTTTGAAAGCTCCTCAAATGATTCTAATATATAGCCAAGGTTGAGAACCTCAGAAATGAGTAGGCACATTTCCTATCACACGAACCTGCAGTAATTATCAGACATCTCATCCTCAGGCAAATGTGAGAATTTGGACTGATATAGAATAAAGAAGGGACAGTGAAATTACTGTGAACCTGCTGTGAATGGCTTCTTTCACTCACTGAGGGCTAAGAAGATGAATGATATTCAGTCTTAAGAGAGAAATGCACAACTTTCTTCACACTCACTCTTTTTTACTTCTGCACTCTCACCGATCATTCTCTGCTCATCAGGTTTATAAACAATAAGAAAAAGTGTAGAGACAGGAAAAGAGACCACAGAGATGAGAGACAGAGTAAAACAGAATGTCTTCATTAAAATAAATAAGTAAATAAATAAATAAATAAATAAATACATGCGAACAACTAAACAAACAGAAAATCACTACTCATTGCTCTTTTAGCCTCAAGCCCTAGCGTCTAATTTCCTGGACTACCAGAGCCCTCAAGGTATGAATTTCTTTTCTCAGATGTCAGACCTTTTCACCTCAAGTTACAGCAAGAATTGCTGATGGGAGGGAAGGAGAGGAATTAGGAGAGGAAGATGGAAAATACATTACCGTGTGGGCAAGAGGGTCTTAGTGTCTGTCCTCTTGCTTTGCCTTCCCCTGTGCCTAGAAAGCTCAAGGAAAGACTTTATATCTAGCCAGATGATAGCCTGTGACTTTCTCCTGTGTATCTAGAGGTCAAAATCCCCAGCTCCGATCTCCTTTCTACTGCACACATTCTACACTGTCATTTCATTAAAAGGATGGTTTCCACCTTAAATTTTTGTTCCTGGCACTAGGGGTAGGCCTGAAATGTCTCACAGCCTTAAAAAAGAAACTAATAAACCCCATTAAATATGTATAAAAGCATCTGTTTTGATTTAGAATATCTTATATCATAATCAAATACAGTTATAGCTGAAGGGCAATTTGTTCTCTGGAGCATTACTTCTTTGAGTTCAAGAAAACACTTGTTTGTTCTAAACCACCTCCAAATTTACTTTGATTTGCAAATTCAGTGTACTTTGTGTAAACACTGACAACAAATTAAAAATACCATATGACGCCTCCTTTCACTGTATGAATATAGATTTTCATGGTCAGAGCATGTTCGTGTCCCTTTCACACATTTTACTTTAGATTGTGCTGGGTAACCTTGAGCCTTAATTACTTTTACTTTATGTCAAGCTCTCTTATTATTCTTTGATATTCTCTTCAACTATACAACAATCTCCTTTATTAAATGAAAAAAGTAGAAGGTGTCCAGTGAAATGGTCTTCTGTTCAAATGGAAACACATTTCTATGTTTTTCACTTCCTACTGGTAACAACGCCCTAGGAGAGTACAAGGCAAAAAGCACGGCATGATAATTTGCTTTCAGTATTACTCAACCCTGCCATTTAGATAAATTATGTTACCTATGGAACTTACTCTAAAGGAAATTATTGTTCTGTTTCAATTGACTTCCTTATTCCTCACTATCACCAAATAATATTCTTCTTAAATTGATTTTTATTTGGTATTCACTAAACAAACCTTAATTGAGAACTCCCACGTGCCATACATCATCCTACATGCCAGGGCACGGTCTAGACTCAGGATCTCAACCCTCAAAGAACTCAAAGCCCATTTGGGGAGAAAAATAAGGAAACCAATGATTACAAACAATGAGATAGACAGGCAAACATCTGACAGACAGTCATAGCCTTTCCTCCATAGGACTGTAAAGGAAGGGTAGATAGCTAATACATTTTGGCTGGTGGGAGAAAGTGAATAGTTAAGTAAACTTTCCAAAGAGAGTGACATGTGAATAGAAGTCATTTAAACAGAGAAGAGGAATATCAATGAATGGTATGGCATTCCCAGCAGAAGTAACACGATAGAGTCAAGTCTTCAATTTCTTAAGCACCAAAGTATATAAGGAAAATTTGCTGGCAGCAGAAATTATACCCATTGAAATGCCAAAAATTTTCCATGAAATGTAGCATACATTTTTTCATTTATACTACCCTGTATAATAATAATTTTAGGGCATTTAAGCTTGTGAACCACTGAACCAGAGTAAAGGAAATAACAACAGGGAAATCTATGGAATACCTTGAGATTCAAACCACTCTGTACTTTAGGTAACCTTTATGTCAAATCCCTGTGATAAATGGAGAACAGAAGGGCAAAATATGAAGCATTTCTGGTTAACTGAAGGATTCCCCACTCTATTTTGATATCAATATTCTCACCTTAATATATGTTAAACTGTTTTCTGTTTATGTGGACTAAATGTTATATATCTAATTGCTTAGCACTGGTCTGATTAATAGTAATACTTAAATAAATGTTTCCTATATATGAATCAGTATTGATTGGCAAGACTCATATACTAAGCCATCAACTTCTTATTCTAAGTTGCTATTTCTTAGAGTGGCCTTATCAAGTAGTTATTCCTGTCATGAACTGAGAAACTGGACTCATATTATGAGTAATTAAATTCTAAAGGCAGTGTGTGAGATAGTTGTTAGCATAATGAAACTTCGATGGGGAACTTATAAAAGAACAAAGGCAGCCAAGTGCCATCATGTAGAGAACTTCAAGTATTTCCATAAAGATGGGTGCACAATGCATCTGGAGGGGAAGTAGAGGTGAAACAGGGGAGGTCCTGGGTATCATGTTAAGGAATGAGAATTTATCTTGAGCCTTTGGAGGCAAGAGATTGACATGAACATATTTCGCTTATAAAGGTTACTTTGGTAGTAGCTATGTGCAGGACAGATTAAAGGTGAATACTGCTCATGTGAGGGAGAAAAGTAAGGGGGCTATTAGAATAATTCTGATGAGAAATTACAAAGAACTAAACTAGTCAGAATTAGGAAGAATGGAGCAAAGAGATTGAAACGAGATGTTTAGGAAATAGAGAAACTAAGTCTTGCTTATTGACTGAAAGTGAAAGTTTTGGGTATAGAGTAGTAAATTCAGTTTTGGCTATTGTGAATTTGAGATTCCTGTGAGCCATTCACATGGAATTGTTCAGGTGGCAATTGGATATAAAGGTTTAAAGTTTAGCAAAGATTTTCTGGATGGAGGTATAAATTTCAGATATATTAACATATAACCAGAGGACAGAATAGGATCAAAGATTGATTCCATGATAATTCCTCCATTTAAGGGATAAAATATGACAAAAGCACAAAGAGTATAAGGGCTGAGGATATTTTTTTAACAGTATAAAGAGCACTTGAGTATATTTAAGGAGTATATTTTGAGCCAAAAAGAAACCACTCTCTTTAAAATACATCTGAAAAGGATGCAAAATTAATAAACCAACATTTCGGAGGTGGCAAGGGGACATGGGACCCCCAGCCTACTTTACAGGGTCACCCCAAGTGCAGGTTCAAGTCTTGGGTTCAATCACAACCCTTCTACAACCAATACTGGTTTATAAGTGAAACTTCATAACTGATAGCAGCCTTTAAAAGAAATTGATAACATATAATGGTGACAATGAACATGAGAAATGTGTGTATAAAGGAGGACTTGTCTTAGAATATTGGTTTTAAGTGTCTTAATTAATTCAACCACAGTGTAATGAACATTTCTATGGGGGCCTTCTATAGCAGGCCCTAACTTTTTAGGGAGCAGAGCTGACTGAAAGCCCTGACTGCAGCCCCTTTGGGTCAACCACCTCATTCTTGCCAAGACCACAGTCCCTCAGGTTGTTCTTAGTCTATGCAGGAGCAGAAGTACTGATTATGGCTCATTACTGTTGGCTTTCTCTAACACATAACTTTTGCTTTTTGATTCTGCCTAGCCAAGATTTTTCTCAGAAATGTGCTGTAGTTCAGGGCTCTTCCTATGAAATTATTTCTTCCCTGTCTCCTTTCAGCACTTTAGTCTGAAGGCTCTCCTTGCCTACTTCTCCCTTTTCCCTATTTATCCACACAGGTTGTTGCCACCCAAACCTCTTATGCTTCCAAACCCATCTTGCTGTCTTCTTCTAAAATAAACTGAACTGAAGCAAAAGATTGCTCTGAGGACTACATATTTAAAGTTGACGAGACAGAGCTCCTATCTCCCATATTTTGATAGAATATAAACACATACATCTTGATTCTATTTTCAGTTCCTGTGGACAGAGTGATCTACATCGCCCTTCTTTTTCTTTCTAACTCAATGTGTAGATATTGGCATACCCTTGGATTCCTGGGATGATTTTGCTTCTCTCTCTCATTTTAAGATTATTCTGTTTCCCTTACATCCCTGCTAATATCAGAATGCCATTTTCCTCACCTTTTTGAACGATCTCATCATTTAAAATTTGTCTTTCAAAGCTTCCCCTTGGTACTGTGACAGAAAGTGAGCCATCATACACTCATGAATCTAAAATGATTCTGACATAATTCAGTAAAGATTAGCTATCTTACACCTTTCCCCCTTACTTGTTTTTCTATTCTGGCTCTCTACCCTGGGATGGCAAAATGTGCACGTAACTTTCTATTCTCATTCCAAATTGTATTCTGAAACTGGAATGCCTCTAAACCCACGTGCCTCTCATCAAAATCCTAACATTGATTTAAAATGCATGAGTCATTTTATTCAAATCTTGGATTCTGTTTAGGAAAATGCTGATCCTAGAAAACCGGAAAGTCTCATTTCCTCCCCCTCCTTCATCTTCCACACTCCCCCATAGCCTATACAGCAATTCTGGACAACCCTTTGTACAGCTGATGGCTCACAATGCTTCTTAGTCACAAACGCCCAATACTTGGCAGGGGTTTGCAGAATTACCACTTGATCTGGTGTACATGGGCACTTATTTTTTTCAAATTCTTAAGGTCCACTTCTTTTGTGAACAGAAAAATTAATCCCTAGGTATATGTGTGTGAAAAGGAGTAAGAAGGGAAGAGGAATTAGGGTTAGATTGGGAGGAGGACTAGGGCATCTCTCTGTGGGTATATAATGACCCACCGTCTCTCATGGATGACACAATCCATTTCATTTTCTCCTTTAGCTCCTGTAAAGCATTATGAACCATCCCAGATGATCCATCTTGCCATAAAGTGCTGTTATATTCCAGTATTACTGTCTGTAGCTCAATTTAAACTTGACCCCACATCAAAAGGGAGTAAAGCAAGTCAGCTTCTACCTCCCAGTGGATATTCTTAGGTTGTCTTCAGGGCTTGAAAAATGTCCATGAAAAATCATGTTTTAAAACGAAGTGTATGATGGTGTGTGATGGTGTGTGTATGTGTGTGTGTGTGTGTGTGTGTGTGTGTGTGTGTGTATCAGTAGACATGTGACATGCTTAATTGGATGGGAGGGAGTATCATTCCAGGCCTCTTTAGAATGCAAGCACTAAAGTGCCATAGACTGGTGCACAGAGAATCTAGTCTTTTCATTTACCTTAAAATAGTACATTGTCACATTCAGGTACACTTAAAAATATGAAGATGTGAGATGGTGTTAGGCACAAGGGTTCAGAATGACATACTTCAGTAGACTTAAGGGCATAATCAGAAATCAGGAGTCTGGGTGAGATTCCTCACCCCCTCAGATTCATCAGAGCAGTGATGGTGATACAGGAAAGTAAAATGCCATGGGGTGAAATGCCAACCTGGACAGCATTTTGCTCCATTTCTGGAAGATGATTTGGTTCTGATCCCACTGTGTCTTTCACTGTCTTCTAAAAGTATGTTCAAAGTTAATTTCATTTTTGAAAACATTACAGACTAGTCACTGTGCTTGTATGGGTATGTTAAATACATAAACATGCACACAGAGACACAGATGTTGTGGTGGTCCTACAGTTTCTTCTGTGTGTGCCAGGTTAGCTATATCACCCTGGTATGAATAATAGAGACTGTTTTGTATATTGGTCCTGCCTCTTACACTGAGTTGCAAACTGTTCTAGGGCAGGGACCCATGCCTACACAATATCTTGTCTCCAGATACCTATCTGAGAAAGGTAGGTTATCCTCATATAAAAACAGTAAACCTGAGGGTCAAGAATTCTAAAATCTACCCTGACATGAATTTAGGCAGATAACAATCTCCATGTGCTTCAGACTCCCCTGCTATAAAAGCAGGATTAGAAGCAATTTCCTTATGCAGTGGTCTAAAAATTCCTATGATAGGAGAAAATGTAGAAGGGAAAGGTAGTATGAAAATGCACAATGCTATCTTCCACCCTTTGCTTCCAGTTACAGAGACATTCAATTTTAATCCATTGGCTGTTGCATTGAAGACATCTTATTTTCTCCATAAGAATATAACTCTGCCCCCTTGTGCTGCATAAAGTAATCATTTTCTTTCATTTTAGCATTTAAATTTTTGATATCTATTTGAAAAATCCTACCCTGCAACTTTTTTCAGTGAGTCAAGTTATATACATATATTTTAATAGGTTCCTGTAGTCACTTTTCCCATTTATCCATAATTCTTTTTTTCTCTGATCAACTGATCTGTAACATTTTATGTTTAAAATATAATTCTTCATAAGCCCCCCCATGGTGATATTCATGAGAGGTTTTTCTGTATCAAACACTGTCATAATTAATTTTATTGTCCAACCTTTACTATTTCATAGGGAACAACTAAGATTTAAAGGTCAAAAGAGCAAACTGTGGTAGCAAAAGCTGAGGGCAGTTTTGAAACTTCGAAGACTGTGACAAAGAGATCCATCAATACAGAAAGCACACTCAGGAAATTCAATTCTATTGCCTTCAGTTCCCTGACTGAAGATATATTTTCATTATTCTGATCAGTAACTGATAGAGGTGCTCTCTAACAATTTAGCCATAAATGAATAAATAAAAAACATCCCATTAGATTCCATAGGAAATAACTTGCCTTCCAGAACTAGAAGTCTAATTGCATATTTAAATAGCTATAAAAATCAGAATAAAATTAAGTATTAGCAACATGATTAGCAAAAAAATTTTAAAAGCAGAGGAATTATGCAGGTTCTGAGGATGTAAATGTTTAAGTGATTGAAAAGAAGTAGGTGATGAAACCTAAAGAAAGTCTTAAAAAATGGGATCTGGTGATAATTAAAAGTAAATGTAGTAGCTCACAGAACTGATGACAGGGCTGGAGAACTAGGTTTGAGTTTGCCTGGAAAAAATGCCCCCAACCACACCTTAGAATTGGATCTGACGTGGGAAAAAGGCTACCTCCAGAGAGAGAGAGAGAAGAATTATACTATTTGTTTCTTGGAACTGTCTAATCCAAAAGCACAGGCAGTGACCACAGGACATTAAATTGTCAAAATGCAGTCCTTAGGCTTATGCCTCAGCTGCAGAGGACGCTGAGAAAAACAGTTTACATTATGTTCCTCTGCAGTGGTGGGAGATGTCTGCTCCCCACTGAGACACAGAGATATGGTTAGGAGAGGAGTGGAAATCTGCAAACATACACATGACAGGCAGATACTAGGCAGCCACAGAGAATGGTAAAACACTATCAGCATCTTCTTTTCAGTCAGTATCAGATTCATTAAGTCTTGAAAAGATTTAACAAGGAGAACGTATTCATGCCCTCGATCTCTTATCTTAGCATTTTACAGGTAGCAGGGACCTTGAAACTCCTTAAGTCCAATCTCTTTGATGAAGAAACTAAGGCTCAAAGAGATGAAAGGTATGTCCAAGGTCACACTGGTATAGACACGACTAATATCCTGGTTCTTTAATCCCTACCTAGGGTAGAACTTGTGCCCCTATGATATATGCAAGCATAAGAGAAATCCTTATTTCCTGGAAGAATAAAAGCAGCATCACATCTTTTTTCTGCTTGAGTGAGTTGTGACAGGACTGTTCTAAGGCTTCTCCCAAAACCCTACATGCCTATTCTCTTCAGCCAGCCCCAGGCTATGCTTCTTTCGCCCTGTAATTCCCTACTGGTTTACTCTGGGTTTGACTACAACAT
>CM053507.1:105125554-105215725 GCA_028627145.1 Eidolon dupreanum
TAAATTATATTTTCTTGTGTACACACTAGACTAATTTTTCATTAAATTCAGGAACTGTTTCTTCCTTCAATATTACAGCCTCCACTATCATTTATAGAGTGATTATTATAAGAATTTAAAATGAATAAATAGCATGTATCTTCTTTAAAGTAGAAATTTATTTCTAAGGTAAAAATAGTGATGGAATTATCTTTATTTATATTTAACTGAATATAACTTATTAGTTATATTTTATATTTATATTTTAACTGAAAATTTAAATTTATGTTATATTCAAATGTCTTCTTTTAAAACTCCATCTAATTTAAGTTTCATCAGCCATTCTTTAGAGAGAAAGATGTTCTATTTATTTAATAGAGGCATTTCAGCTTCTAGAAATGCATTATACTTATTTGTCTAATGTATGTGTTTCAGTACTTTGCTAAGTAGTGATATTCCACAAGTTCAGTTTTAATCATAACTCATTGGCTTAGCCATCAAGTTTACTTCCCTTTTTGAAGCATGCAAAAGATAATACCTATCCTTTTCAACTTAGCAAAAGTCACAAGTATTTCCTTAGTTTTCTAATAAGTGTACCTTCCCATCCATCATCAGTTAGAAGAACAGGATTAAACACATATCAGAAATAAATAACTCCATTAATCACAAGAACAGACACATCAATCAGCTTTTGAGGTCAAACATTTGATAGGTATCAATGAGCTCTTTCAAATGTCACCTTTCAGAAACAGGATATCAAAGATGTTAACCAAAGTGCAATTGAGGGTACTACAAAACTAACTAAATGGGACGAAAGACTCCAACTGGTCATTTCAAGGTTAAAAGATGAACTCAGAACTAGAATGTACTTCATGATACTGTTAGTTGACTTAAATAGGTCAAACTGATATATATTGAACATTTCCACAAAAAAAATGATGCTTAAAGATTATTCAAAAATAAAAGGAAATATATCTTTCTTTGCTCTATTTGAATTTATACATTTACTGATCACATGGACAAAATAAGCTATAATAACTGACAACCCAGATGTCTCTCCCTCTGCCCTCTGCCTCAGAAAGCCCTCACTATTCGCTGTTCTTGACAACAAACTTCCTTCATTCGACTATGAGAGCTGGAGTCCTATGGAGGAAGCCAAAGAAAGGATTTGCATTCTTGTTTTGTTCTTTGACTATGGACTGCATCCTTAATTCAGGCAGCTAGATGACAAACGCCTACAAAGAAACCCCTTCAAACAAATGGAAAGAACACTTAAGGTTTTTACTTAAGGTAATTCTTTCAAAAAATTGCAAGGTTATAAAAATTAGAGTTCTTCATGTCTTACAGTTATTATCATCTGAAGGATATATCTCTTCCCAGATCCCTGCCCCTATTAGACAGACTCAGCAGAGTTAGCACTCACTCATATATAAGTAGTAGAAACAACATACAACTGGTTCCATATTTATTTCTCCCAGGCTCTTCTTGCCTTCCAAAGAAAAAGGTTTGTCCTGAACACTGATAATAATAAATAATACTGTCTAATCATAAAAGAGAGGCTATCTCCCCACCAGGATCCTCTCCCCAGTCTGCAACTCTGAAGGCTGTTCACCTTCTTCTTCAGATAAGGATCTTGTTTTCTACCTCAAGGTGCATTCTACTGACCAGAATTTAAGACTTGGGTGCTACTTTTACATGACTGGGCATTTACAGCACTGTAAGTGTCACTTTTATAGGGCTAACCCATATCCTAATAAGCAATGCATTGTTGTTTGCCTGAAAGGGATAGAGCATAGGGAATAAAGAGCAAGCATCAGTGAATGAACTTGGCAGCCACAAACAAATTACTAGAGACATGTACCTTCTTGAGAGGCAGAGAATTATGGAGGCAATATTGCATGATAGGATATGTAAGTACAACCTTGGAGGTACATGTGTGGATGGAAACCAATTAAGTAAAGCACTTAGGAAAATTGCTTTCTACTGTCTGGATGAGAATTTATCACGAGACATGGTTTTCAAGTGAAAAACCTAACATGGAAACCTGGACTAAGTGTTTTGTCCAAGGTGACACAATGAGGAAAGTAATAGAAATAAAAATAGAATGTTTGAAACCAACCTCCTGATCTAATCACCAGACACTTTGCAAGTTTATCTGAAAAGGTCCCAATGCTAAGTAGAATTTTAAGAGTGAGAGGTCAGCATAAGAATTGCAGCAGCCAATTGGGCAGCAATAGAAATGGAGTTGATTGCTTCCACAAAGAATGACAAAATGTTATCAATAATGACACAGCAAAAGAAAATAAAAAATTACAATCCTATGTTTCACGAAGGAAAAGCATTTTCTCTGCTAGAATGCCTTTTACTAATCATTACTAGTCACTAAAAGTCACACGACACTGACCCTCTTTAATCTTAGCATTCTGACTTAAGTCTAAGCAGGCAATTTCATTACATCTTTGTCTATTTTTTAAAATCCATTTTGGTATGATTTCTTTCACTCATTCAAAGTTTTACAGAGCATCTGCTACATATCAAGTGCTGTGAAGCAGTCCATAAAAATGGACTCGGCTTATTTCTGCTTCTCAAGGAATTCAAGTTCTATTGCTCATAGATGCCTAATCTTTCTGGATACATGTGGTGATTGCTCTAAAATAGATAAGAATAGAGTCCTAGCCAAGAGAGTTGGTAACTTTGCCAGTGGATACAGGAAAAGGACATAGGAGAGAAGTTACTCACTAGGCAAAGGGAGTAACTTGAGCAAAAGCTCTCTGCTTCAATTACTTTGATTTCCTTTGTCAGATATTTATTTCCATTTTGAGACATCTAGGCTTTATTCCTCATCAACTATTTTAAGTTTTTTAATCTTGACGATCCTCAGTTTCCTATATGATTGTGATACTAAGGGTATCTTCCTAATATGGTGGTTGTGACAATTAAATGAGAAATTCCACATAAGGACTTTAATAGAACCTTGGCAAATTGTGAGTTCTGCATTTAATTATTATAATTATATACTCAACAGATACAGGGTATAAGTCCCCCCTTTCTCTATACTAGATATGAGTTAGATGAGGCCATTAACAGTCCGACTCATTGAGGAGAACTCAAAGTCATGACTTTCAGTGGTCTTTTACCTGCTTCAAATCCCACAAACATTAGGTGGATTGAGTCACTGTTCTCTGAGAAGAACACATTCAATTAGCCAGCCATTTCAAAAGAAGTGATTAGTAAATCAGATTCAATATACTAAGGATGTAAGACCCTGAGGAGATGGGAAGCAAAGAGATATATTTTGATATGGAGAAAAATCAAAAGTGTCAAAGAGGAGAATGCTTGGGGCAATAAGATATCAGAGGAGCATGGTGTTCAGGACACATTTTGCCTACATCATGTCTAGTGCCAGTCCCCTGTAAGGCTGTTCTTAGGGGATAATCTATTAGATTAGAAAGAATTCTTCTGAAGTCCATCATATCAACAATATGAATAGAATAATGGAGGCTGCTGGTGGAGTGAATTGCATTGTGGTAAGACTTGGAACATTTGTTTGTATTTTCTTCCCCAGCTATTTCAAAGAAATTAAAAACATTTTATGAATAAGGTGATTGTGAGGGTTACAAATGAAAAACAACCACACTTGACTACCATCAAAAATCAGTTTCACTGAAGAAAAGCACTTTACTGCATTGCTATGAATGGGCACTTTTCTCTTAAAAATAAGTATGTGTGTGGGTGTGTTGGATTAAAGTTGCACAGGATGTCTATAAAAAGTAGCTAAATATAGCCTGTATTTGTCATCTGAAGTTCATGGCATACAGTTAAAAATAATTAACACTAATAGACAATTGAAAAGTGACACAGATGACCATGATCACTTGTGAAGTAAGAAGAAGTAAAAAAAAAGAAAACAAAAAAAACTTGGGTATGTCACTTCAGCAGAACAGTTAAGAATGCTGAGGACTACAATGTCATGTAGACCTGGGCTGAAATCTATACTCCGACACAAACTATGTGATCATGGTAAGTTGCTTAATCTAAGACTGTTTCCATGTCTGTAAAATGAGTAAAAAACAGTACAAAATTCAGAGAGTTGATGAAAGAAAATTTTTTTAAAAAAAGTACTTGGCATATTACAAGATCTGATAAATGCTACTTTTTATTATCATCACCATTTATATTAAGTAATATTTCCAAGTAAAGCAAGAACATGGCAGAGCTGGTATTTAAACCAAGATATTCTATCCTCATGTCCACAGCTCTTAACATTTTCTACACTAATACTAATAATTTCTAAAAAAAAAAAAAAAAAGAATATATGTAAAGGGATACTTCCTTTTATTTACCATTTTGTTAAATTACTAAAGTCATGTTAATGGAAGTCCTGAATCCTATGAAACCTTAGAAAATCTGTTAAACTTTTAGTCAGACTTCACAAACTGAGAATAGACCCTAATGATGAAACAAAGGATGCTATCCCTCTTCGTCTGCAATGACAAATAAGGTAAATATGGTACCATGTGGTGAAGCTGCATGGACCACATCAAGCTCATTTCATTTGTGAAATTAACTAAAAAAAATGGCTATATGTTTGCCAGTCCCTTTGCTGATAGTAGCATGAGCGCCTGCCACCACAAGGTCAATTGTGGTACACTAAGCAATGTTGGTACTCTGTAAAGTGAGGCATAAGGAACTGGCTGGCTGGAGCATGTCTACACCAGCATGGGAACAGCTTCCTGTATGCTGTGTAAGTGATGTCAGTACAGTGTATGAGGCAATCAAATTAATGAATACAGTTAAACCTATTCAGTTGAACGAATGAACATTGAGCATGTGCTATGTTTGTGGTCTAAGCCCTAGAAATACAATCTGAAACTAAACATCTTCATCCCTTTTACTTTCCATATACTCTTAATATCTGTTTAATCCAAACTCCTCCCCCAAATTCTAGTACCAATTGTCACCAGATGCAATAGATAAAGTTTTTTAGATCCATATTCTAGAGTTCAACAACAGGTCATGCTTAGAGAATCCATTCAACAACTATTCAAGTACTTATTGAATGCATTCTATTTGTTCCTGGTTCATGATTTGATTCATAGGTTTGTTCCAGATCTATGTAAAGAAAGCAAATACAAATAGGCAAAAGTGCCAGTCACCTTTAAGCTTATAACCTACTTGATTAAAACAGACAATAACAAGTAAATTTAGAGTATTTTAGAAAGGAATTGTCATGAAGGAGAAAAGAAAACTGGTGACATGTTTCTCCTCAAAGAGTTGGTTTGCAACCTTAAATACAAGCAATTAGAAGAGGACATTTTGAGAAAAGGTCTGAAGGAGTTAAGAAGCAAACCAAGTGGATTTCTGGAGGATTTGTGCTGCAAGCAGAGCAAACAGAAAACACAAAGCCTGAGACAGAAACATGGCTGATGACTTTAAGAAAATCAGAAAGACAGTCTGGCTGTATCAGTCAGGAAAGAGGAATAGCAGATGAGGTCAAATGGGTAACAGGGACAGATCACATAGGGCTTCATACACCATCATAAATACTTTGGCCTTTAAATGAGATAGAAAGCCACAGGAGTGTTTCGAGTAGAAACATAATATAAACTTATTCATTATTCCACAAGATCACTCAGACCGCTGCCTGTTTTCGTATAACCAATGAGCTAAAGGTGTTTTCTACATTTTTAAGTGGTTGAGGAAAAAAAAATCAAATGAAGAATATTATTTCATGAGATGTAGAAATATGAAAAACAAACTTCAGGATCTTAATAAATGTTTTCAGAACACAGTCATGCTCATTCCTTTACCTATTTTCTACTGCTGCTTTCACACTGCAATGACAGAGTAGAGCCATTGTGACTAAGGTCGCATGGCCCCAAAAGCCCTATAGAGACAAGTTGGCCAACCCCTGCACTAGACTATATAGGGCAAATGTGAAAACACAGTCCAGTTAGGAATCCTGAAGCATTAAAATCAAGAGATGATGGTGGCTTGGACCAGGTGATCAATGGCAGAAGTGGTGAGAAACAGCCAGGCCCAGGATATAATTGGAAGGTAAAGCCAAGTCCCTCTGCTAATTAAGATTGTAAGCAGGGCACAAGGGAAATAGAGGGTCAGAATGACTCCAAGTTGCCATTTCCCAGTCCTGACACCAGTTCTCCAAACCCCAGCACCACCTTCTCCGGTGTTCCACAGTTGTTTTATGTCCTAACATATGCTTTCAAATTAGTCATTGTCCCTGAGTCAGTTTTATGAACTCTCCTCTAGGAAAGGGCTCTTGCACTTGCTTGCCAATCTTCCTCCCAGATCAAGGTTATGTCATTGTCTCTTAATTTTTCTTTGTTTACATACCAGAAAGTGGAGAGAAGAAAAATTAAAGCCAATTAGAAGATATTTAAAGGGAGTCTTTGAATTGCACCTTTTCTTCCTGGTCAATGCTTAACTAAGAAGCAGTGGTTTTGTAGAAACTCTCTGAAAATTAGCAACTTTTATTTTGCCTCTGTAAAGAGAGAGCCCAGAAACAGATGTCTAAAATGGCAAGCTAGTCCTCCAGAACAAAACATCTAAAAACGATATTTATAAACAGATAACAGTATTTTTAAGCAATAGTCTTATAACACTAAAAATTGATTTCTTGTCTATTTTTGCCAAAGCATACACATGAAATTGTACTGAAATTGCTATGAGAATTTACTGGAACTACTTTATAGTGCTAAATTTATATGACTTCCTTTATAATATTTCACTTGTGAATAAAAAAGCTGAAAAATACATTTATCATTAAAGTTCTGAGTTTTTTTCTTTCTCTTTTTGTCACCGTTTTGCCAGGCATCAGTTCTTCATCAAAAAATGATATAGGTGGATTAAACTCTCTAAGTCCTTTTTATTTTTAGCATTTTGCATTTGTAAATACCATTGGGGTTCTGCTAATATTCAAGAAGTTTAGAAAAGAGGATCAGACTTGAAACTCTAAATCCTTTGAGGCAAAATTCAATTCCTTGCCATTTAGACTGTATATATTCCTTCTAACCGTGTCTCCTATTTCTGTCCCCAGTACACAGACTCTTGCACAGAAACAGTCTCTTTGCCAGGTCTTCTGTTTTTCTCTAGAATCAGAGGTCAATCTCCTCAGCTTATAAAGTCACAACTATCCCAACTGGCTAAAGGCTGCAGCAAATGCCAATTACTACACCTGCAGTTAGAAGGCAATTATTTTTTTTTAAAATAATGTGTGTGCTGTAGTCAAATAAAGAGCACAGCTAAGTAATGGAAGCCAGCTGAAGATTCAGCAGGGTGAAAGACAAGAGCAGTGAGGTGAGAGAAAGGTCAGGATACAGTATTTATTGAGAGAAATGGTCATAGAACTACAGAATGTTAGAGCTAAGCAAGATCTTAGAAATCATGGTGTCAGAAATATATCTTTGGCCCAGACTTCAGCTTTGGAAACAGGATGAACCCCCAAGCAGATGACTCGGGAATTCAGATGCCCCAAAAATATTATTTCAATTTCACATATGTTCTTCAAGGAAGCATATAATGAAAAATAATAATAATAAAGCACAGTGGGAAAAGACAAAAAGAGATGAATTCAGCTCTACCACTTCTTAAATCTGGATCCTACGGCAACTGAAATAGTTTCTCAGCCTCCCAAATTTTCCATAGAAAAATGGGAGTGCCCACACCTGCCTGGAGGGATTGTGATTTTATAGATGATGTAGGTAAGTTATCTGGTACTGAGTAGGCACTTAACAAAAATTAGGGCTCTTTACTGTGTGTTATCTGTCGTTATATCTAGGGCACTCCTCCAATCTGTTCACGCTTCTAACATTTTCTACAGCTCTGTTCTCCAACCACCTCCATCTTTTCTTATTTTATTTTATCTTTCAGTTAGAGTTGACATTCAATATTACTTTATATTATTTTCAGGTATACAGCATAGTAGTTAGACATTTATAGAATTTACGGAGTGATTCCCCCATTAGTCTAGTACCCACCTGGCACTATACATAGTTATTACAACATGACTGACTATATTCCTCTGCTGAACTTCACATCCCTATGACTACTTTGTAACTAACAAACACCTCCATCTTTCCTGAATGATTAATGTGTCTTCCTCAACCTGACGAAGGCCCTCATCCTTGGATACTCTTTGTCGGCCAATAGGTCAGATTGCAAATGTAAAAGTTCACAGGCATCCCTCTGTAGCTGCCCAGCTGCTCTCTGCTGCCATCTCTTGGAATGTGCTTTATGTGGGGTGTACTCCATCCTCGCAGGTCGAGTGTGTACCCCATTGTAGAATGCAGTACACATTTTCAGGAATGTGACTGCTGTGTGCAGACACATGCATGCATTCTGCATATGCACTATACATAATCTGAGTGAGGAAGGAACCCTTGAACTGGACTCTTAGGTTCCATAGGAAGACCTAAGTCCATATCTGGTACGATGTTAAGAATCCACACACCCCAAACCTCAGTAGGTTTGAAGAGACTGGGGCATTTTGCTCTTGGTTGATTATGTGGGAGTTACGATTTCCCCCTATTTCCTTTTTCCTATATGGGGCACGTAAGGGTGTAGAAAGACAATGAACTAGAGAACACCTAGTCAAGTTGGATTTCATTTTCCTCAGTAAAGGCACTCAAATTTCTAGGATACTCACTTTCTGGGAGAGCAAATAAGGCTGGGAATTCTTTAAATCAATGTGTGTCCTAGAATCAGCCTAGGGGTGTAAAAGACAAGTCACTCTAATACCACAAGAACAACAGAAGATATCCCCCAAAGAAACCACAAGAATAGAGTTCACTATCTTCAGATGCTGCCTTTACAAACCAGTGATAAATCTAAGGGAAAAGGTCGTTTTTTAATTTTTTCCCCATCTATGCAAATGCTATGAAAATCCATGTGTCACATTTGCATTTGTCATAGGCTCCAGCATTAATAGCATATTTAAAAGTCATGATGTCACTGCCATTAATCAGGCCCTGTGGTGCCAGGGTTCAGTGTCACCTATTAATCACCAGTGTCTGCAGACACATGTCTTTGGAAAGGCTAAGTTTAGATCCATAAAGCATGATTTACTTTTTCGAAGTAGCATGATTGAAGATGTATTGCTATCTTGTTCTGCTTTGGAAACTTTCACCATTGTGTCCTTAGGAAAGAGCTGGCATTTCCAAGCTAATATTTAAACAGCTATTCTGAAAGAGAATACAGTTTTTGAGGTCCTGAAAAAGCCACTGATGAATATCTACCTTCTCCTTTAAAAGATTTTAACTGGACTGTGCAGGGAGTTCACTCTCATTCTTTCTGAGCCATCACTTCAGTTACCAAGGATGCTTCGGGGGGAGGTGAAAAAGCCACACTACCAAAGGACAGCAGTCTTCAATAAGGACACTAGATCAAGTCCCATCAAATTTCTTTCCATTGGGTCTTGCTTCTTATTTGATTTCTGGGGGAAAAAAGGATTTGCTGGGGATTCAATTGCTGGTGGATTGGTGATGTGATCCTAAAATTGGCCACATTACAGAGGAGTCAGAGTAGAATTAGTTCAGTGATTGGAAAGAAAAAAGAAATGAATCAAACGGAAGAGTGATGACAGATAATTGTAAAGAAACAGATAACCAAAAAGTGAGGAGATGCAGAGAAATAATGAGCAAATAATGGGAAAAAACTGATAAAATGAAGTAGACTGCAGAAAGTAAAAAGAAATGAGTAGTGGAAGAGGGAACAGGGGGAAGCCTGGAGGAGAAGTAGGCAGAACCATGGGAATCATAGGCGGTGACTATGCTATCAGTGTAAAGTACTCTGCTTACTTCTTTCTCCAGTTAGAGCCCTTCTCTTGGAGTAATATGATCTGTCCACATTTGGTCTGCGGTTAACAATGGGTTGTATGCTTTCTACAGCCTTTTACATATCTTAGCATAAATAATATCATTTTCTATTTAATCAGCCTCCGAAGACTCTGGAAATGCTTCACATGGATTACTTATGTGATGCATCTTCTTCATTATCTCTATATGATTAGAAAGGCCTCAGCATTTTAATTACTCCTGTCTTACATATAAAATTTTGTAGAGAAATGGAAAACTTCCTCGCACAACATTCTTCTAGTTTTCAAGCTTGGGATTGCAACCCCCGAAGCATTCATGAAGGCTCAAAAGGGATTTGAGCATTATGCTTAATTCAAAAGAAGAAAAGAAAATTGTTATCTTAAACAATCTTAATCAATTACATAGATTATTTTGTATTCAGCTATCACTTTAAGATAATATTTTTTTTCTCACTATAGCCTCTCTCCCTAAACTCTAACCATATACACCCTGTTATTTTTCATGCATCCCAGAAATGCCACTCATGGCTCCTCAGTGGAGATGACTATATTGGAAGCAACTATAAGTGGAAGATCAAAGTGGTGTTTCTCATGTTCTCATTAGTTCTCTGAATCAAAAACAAACCATGTAAAATATGCTTTTTAAAAATGATTTATACACTGACTTTTGACTTGAAAGAATATTTCGTCATTGCTTTGTGTCTATTTGTATAGTTTGGTTTACTTCAAACCTCTGCTCAAGAAAGATTTTGGGTGAGAAGAAATGAAAGAAAAAGTACAGAGGAATGACTTAATTAGTTCCAAATGCATTATCTGCAGTATATTACTGTGATTAAGGCGAGTATACTCTTGGGTAAATAGACCCCAAAAGGAGAAAGGGCAAAAAAATTTTAAGGTTCTACCACAGAAGTCCTTCAAAGTTGCCATAGGGGCTTGGAGAAGGCATTACTTCTGTTATTTAAATGAAGTGGGACAATAGGGGAGAATTAGGGTGGAGTAAAGAGAAAATATGTCATAGAGAACTTGTATTTGGGAATATAGTTCTGGAGGAAAAAAAATAGTTTCAGAGGCTTTTGTTTTACATATGGTAATGGAAAATGCTATTAAAAGAACAGCAATACTGTCTTGAATGAAAATAGATAATTATTACTTTGTACTTGAAATTTCAGACAATATCAGAGATTTGGATATTAAGAAGCAAACAGCAGAACTCATATTTCTCACTGGATATTAAAAACCTAGAATAAATTCTATGGGAAAATATTGGGGTCTACCTTAGAAATACATTGGAAAAAAGTAAGTAGAAGATAAGTTTGTGACACCTTCTACTAACCTAGCAAAGATGACACTAACCGTGGAGGACACTTGTAATGTAAATAAATGCAAAACACGAATTATACCATATTAGAAATTCTTGATTCTAATTAGAAATAATTATTATCCTGATTTCCTTGATAACAAAGTTTTGTGCACCTCTACTAATCTGAATGGCTGTAAGAATTACGTATTTTTAAAAATCCTACAGTTTTTTGCATATATAGGAACTCAGATCACCTGTCAATCATAATTAAAGTAGAAATAAGTTTGAATAGGCAATTTCCTTCCCTTTTTCTCACACAGCATCATAGAATTCTGTAAAAGATTGCTTTTTCTATACTAAAAATAGACTTTGAGGTTCAAGCTGAACCTCTTTGTTTTAGCATTCAAGTGTATAGTGGAACAGATATAGCAAAGTAAGTGCTAATGATGAGAGCTATAAAATTTCTGCAGACAACAAAATAAAAGGACCCAATTTTTACCAGTATCTCCTCTTCAGTCACACATATCCTCCTCAAATAAACAAACAAACAAATCCTTGTAATTAGACTGCGACTTAGTGGAATGAATATTTCACAAAAGGGTTGATCCCATTCTGTAGGCCAGTCCCTTTTACTCCCAGACACCTCGAAAGAACAACAACCTCCTTCAGTTGATTGTCTCTTTGCCTTCTTTGACCTTTCTTTTTTCATGAAGATGTCATTTGTTGTTGCTCATTGTCTTAGTCATCTCAGGCAGTTCTAACGGATACCACAGAATAGGTGATTTTACAAACATTTACTTCACAATTCTGGAAGCTGAGAAGTTCACAATCAAAGTGCTAGTAGACCTAGTTTGAGCCCCATTCCTAGTTTACAGATGTCCATTTTCTTGCTATTTCCTCATGTAGCCAAGAGAGAGGTCCTGTCTCATGTTTCTTCTTCTAAGGGTACTAATCCCATTCATGAGGGCTCTACTCTCAGGACCTCATTCATTACCTCCTAAAGGCCTCACCTCTAAGTAATATCACATTGGAGATTAGAGTTTCTATATTTGAATTTTATGGGAACTCAAACATCCAGTCTATAGCACTTATCAGTTTCCCACAAGGATCCATACTCCAAGTGGCCAAGCAGGCAGAGGGAAAAAGAGTAGAAGCTGGTCCATTTTCTCCAAGAACTAGGAGAAAATCAATCTTTAAAATGGCTCTAGCATTTTTACATTTGTTAAAATCACCTCCTTTCCTTGAATTTTTACCTTTCTTCTTAATCTGTTTCTTTTATAAGATGACAATCAAAGCAGAAATATGTCCTGCCTTCTTATAGTAAGTAGCCTTGTTCCTTTTCTCCAGACAGCTAGGTCTTTAGTCTTCCCCACTACAAGAGGAATGCTTCGCTTACTGTGTGTACTTCACTAGACCAGAAACTATTAAAACAGAGGAACTGTTTAATTTATAATATTGAATGGATGAATAAAAAACCTCTAATGATTTAATAAAGAACCTGAAGAAAAGCCTATGAACTCAGAGGCTTTATTTAAATAATAAAACCATCAAAATATTTTAATTAGACATACACATAGACATTAACTAATTTAAAACTACTAAGGCACTGACTAAAAATAAGTTGGACTCTTGACTTATTCCCTGGGAAACTGCAAACAAATAAAAACAGCTGAAGCTATTCCCAATGCCTTTCATAACAACACATGAGACCACATTATATCAGAGATATTAGGTGCTATAACCAGGCCTCAAAGAGAAGACGACAGCATTAAACCTTTATGACTGACCAGGAAAACATTCTACTACCTTCTTTAAATGAGAAAAAAAAAGGGCAGTGTTAGAAAGTAAAGATATGAAACAGTTTTATAATAGCATCTGGGAATGACTTGAGGAACAACAGTTCAATGTTATATTTCAGCTGTGGATAGAGATGGAAGGAAACTAAAATAAAAGAAAACTTCCATTTATGACTGCTGACAGAGAATTAGACCAAAGGCATAAAAGAAAAGAAAAAAGCAACAAATAAATGGTAGAATTGGAAAGATCTGGGTGTAGAGCCAATCCCAAATTATTAGGAAAAAGATATCAGATATAAACATACTATCTCTTAGTGTTCCACTCCAGGTAATTCAAGAAAACTTCAGTCTTCCTGGGTTAGTTATGAAAACAGAGCAATAACTCTCACTAGACAAAAACAGTTTCACTTTTAAATACATTTTAAAGGTATGTATAAGACCATTATTTTAAATATTAACTCCACTTCCCCATTGATTTCTATTAAAATGAAGCACATGAATAACCCCATGAAAAATATTTGAGGTTCATCTTAATAGAAAAAAATAAATAAATTTACAAATTATAATAGTTACTTCAAAATTCAATCTTTGTTTATACATCTATCCAGCCTTGAGCTCTTCTCAGTCTCTGCCGGAAACTAATCCACATCATTGGATTGAGACTTCTGATTCCAGCTATGATAAAGTAGCTTGTAACAGACTAACTATCCAACTGTGAACAACTATCGAAGCTGGACAGAATACAAAAAGTATATGAATGGATCAGAGAATGACCAAGGAAGCCATAATGTAAAGATCTAAGATCTGGGGAAGAAAAACACACTGAGATGAACCTAAATTTCTCCACTGCTTTTCTCCTCAAGGCACTTACCAATTTGAAGCTGTGATGATGGAGAGTAAAAGCAGAAAGGTAGAGCTCAAACTTTTGTCAGGTACATGAGACTGCAGAGGTGAAAAATGCAGTTCAGGATTAGCAAGTAGGCAGGAAATTAGGGGGCTGAGATTGAAGAAATGGAATTGCAGAGAAATGAACCCTTCTTTACATGTCACTTCTTCCCTTGAGACATTTAAAGATTTCTAAAGTATACTAGGCAGTATACCTAATATGGGGTCGGGGGGCGGGGAAGGCAGCCAATAGAAGAGGAGTCTACAAAGTTAAGCAGAGCTTTCAATACTCTCAAGATAACAGAAAGATAAAAATTAGAGGTCGGATCCAGCCAAAAGAGGGATCAGTGGTAACTACCTAGGCTTTTTATTGGGAATTCTGGAAGTGTAGAGCATAGGAATGAGGGCAAACCTCCCCAAAGATAAGCTCTTGCAGATATTGAAAATTAACTTCAAATTATCTCAGTGCCTTATTGGTTCAAGATGATCACCCCCTAATCCATGTATTCTCAACAAGGAATGAAGACTGGTCTTTGGGTGTATGAAAAAAACTGTGTTAGTTCATTGCCCTCTATAACTCAACCTTGCCTGCTCAACAAAATGTTATCCTTTAATACTGATTTTCTTTCATTGGGATTTTTGGGGTATCACATTGAGTTCACAGAAGATATACTAAATGAATCAAGATCAGTGCTATGAAACAACGGTGAATAGATGGTTGTAATTAAGGACTAACTCTTGACTTCTCAATATCGAAGTCATTTTAAGAAGTGGCTTGCATGTATCTATAACATGAGTACGCTATAGATGTTGTTTACATTTAATCCTCAGTGCTTTTGTGTGTGACATACACTTTAAATATTAAATAAAAATTGTTTTATTTTATAATTTCATTCTGTAATAGGTATTCAACCATCATTAATTATGTTGTGCTTAAAAAAACAAATGTCAAAAATATCTGAATATATATCTGGCAAATACTTAACTTAAAATTCTTTTCTTATATCATGCAAAAGTTAAAAATTAAATTCAGTAAAAGTAATTTTTAAATTAATTTAATGTTTTAATTGTTTTAATGCAAAAATATTAATCTTAAATGATTTTAAAAGTAATTGCATTACTATTATGTAAACTGCTAATGTGTATTTACAATTTGATACACGAAAAATCACAAACACAGTTGTAAAGTTAAAAGCTTTGTAATTTTAACTCTTAACCTAAAAATTAGCAAGCCATTCTTAGTCATGTATTGAATAACAAAGAGCAAGTTTTTACTTACTCTTTCTGTGTAAAAAACACAGATATACAGACACTCAAAAACTAAAATACAGTATATATCTGTGTTATTATAATTTCATGGGTGGGTGATTAAGAAAAAATGATCTCATTAGTAAGAAAATAGTTTCAAAAAGTTAAGAAACTAATATAACTGTCTTCCAAAGGAAAATTAAATTTTCTCTGATGGAAAATACTTTTTTTTTACCTTATTTAGAGCCTCCAAAATTTACCATTCATAATATCTGGCACTTGATAAAATTACTAGTTATGTCAGAAAATAGGAAAAAAAGATCAAGGACAAGAAGAAAAAAAAAGCAAATAATAGAAAGAGACCCACATGTGAAAAATTAGAATAGATTTAAAATAACAATAACTAATATATTCAGAAAATAGATGACAAGATGAGAAATGAAAGCTGTGAATTAATTTTTTAAAAGAAACAATAAAATAGAAATTATAGACTAAAAAATGCGCCAACTGAAATTATGAACTCAGTTATGGTTTAACAACAGATTAGATACAATAGAATGGAGCGCTAATATATGCGTAATCAAGAGATAAGGGAAACAGAAGCAGCATCTGAAGAAATACTGGCAAAAAATACTTCAAATCAGATAAAAGGCATCAAGGCACTGATTCAAGAAGCTATATAAACTCCAAATAAGATCAATACAAAGAAAACAACACCTGGATAAGAATAGAGCAAATCTACTAAAAACACAAGATAAAAAGAAAACTTTAAAGAAGTGAGAAAGGAAAAAAAGACACATTCAATTCAAATGAGCAACTATAAGAATTACAGCTGGTATTTTACCAGAAATGATGGAAGAGAGGATATGAATGACATCTTTAAGTGCTAAAGGAAAAGTAAACCCTTTCATCCAGAATTCTATGGACCTAAAAGTGATCATTTTATACTAGACTGGGTGTAAACTGATACCATAGGAATAGTAGAGGTTATTTTGTAGCAGCTTTTACTCAAGCTTTCTATAAGCTCAGTTCCTGAAAAGGGGGTGGGGGAGAACCTTTATTATACCCTCATCCACTTCCTTGCACATAGATCCAAGCCCATCTGTCTCAGGTCAGGTTATAACTTATTCTTGGCCTGATTCTATTATATCTCTCAATGGGTAATCCTTCAAATTCCTTAGTTATTTTACGAATCCAGCATGTACCTGTCATTCAACTTATTTATGTTCCACACTTTTTTTTATCTCTTGTAATAAGCCTCTTAGGTAGTAATGACAGAATAATTGCAAATATTCCTCTCTCCCTACCTTTTTAAAAACTTCACTTAGGTCCTTATAGCTCAGACCCCGATTATTGCATTAGACCATTATTCTATTTTGTCTTGTTTTCTTAAAATATCTTCTCCTCAGAGTCTCCTGAATAAAGATTTGACATCACATCCTTTATGCTTAAATCACTGTCTCAGGATAAATCCCAGTTCATTAATACAGTGTAGTGGACCTTTCCTAATCAAAGCGTTGATTAGCTCACAATTTCCTTTTCCTATAGTCTTTGGAGAGGCTTCTAATTACCCCACTCCTCCCTGCACACACACCTCCATACACTGTTCATAATGTTCTCTCTATCTAGAATAGCTTCTCCTTCACAAGGCAAAGTCATGTTTATCCTTAAAAAATTAGTTTAGGTATTGTGCTCAAGTAGCCTATTCTGAAGCTTTAGACTGGGTTTTAGTACTTTCCCTCCATGTTCTCTTTATCACTAGAGTGAATTTCTGATTACATATCTGTTCTCATCCCACTAAAATATAATCTTTAGTTCAAGGGTACTGAAGTCAGTAGCTATTTCAATGCTCAGTAGATAGTAGACCCTTGATAAATATTAAAATGAGAATAATATGGCTCCCAAGAGGATATAAAATCTGAAATATGGGTTCATTGGCCATTATAAATTTAAAACACTGGTATTCTGAAATTACCAAAATCTTTTCTGGACTTAAACGTCAAATGATTCATTATTTCAGGTATACTCTTTTCTGGATGGATTCTACAAAACAAAATATTAGACGGCAATTGTCAGGGTATGGATAAGCATCATCTGTAGCCAAACAATATCCGATTCGATCATTACTTTGGGCTTCACCTTATAGCGGAAGGTAGGTGAAGACTCTCATTCATTTGATGGCAAGATCTTTGTAGCTTTTTAAAAAAATTCTGATCTGCTTACATGTTCCTTACCTGATAACCATATTCCCACAGGGGCATTTGAACAGAATTCTAATTTTACGCTGAATCTCTAGATTTGATTTCAGCCTTTCCATTTTTTTTTTAATCTCAAGTGCCATATGACTTGCAATCTATCACATACATTCCTGTCTTGTACTTAAAACAACTGCCTTGCACCCACAAGGAACACACAGTTCTATTTGTCCTTTGGCACACCAGTGTCAAGTTTTATTTCCTAAGCATCAGTACTAGATCCTGACTTTAAATTCAATGGACAATTTATGAAAAGTAGTAAAGAGGTCTAGTTTTTGAATAAATGTATCCTTTCTTGATTAAAATCAATCTGCTCAGGAATATTTATAGACATTGCATGAAAGGAGAAAAGTAACAAAAATAGTTTCTTGATAGCAAAGACTAGTTTCTTCAGACGCAATGGAGGAAGACAGATGCTGGAGGTAAGGAATTAGAAGTGGAAACCTGAAGCAGTTTCTTATAAACATGGGGGCATTTTTAAGCCTCCAAAAGAGCGATATCTCTGGTTTCCTTTCCAGAATTCACCTTTTCTAACTTTGAATACCTAGTATAAATTACTCCTACTGTTCAATCAATAAACACTGAGTGACCTCTGAATATCTGGCACTGAAATTAGCCTATGGTTAGAAGATAAATTAACCTATTGAAGATGAGAGAATATAGTTTTAAATGACTCTTTGAGAAGTTTCAAGATGAATTCTTACAAGTACTAATTTTCCAAATTCAAAAGGGTACATTCATTCATTCAGTAAATATTTATTCAGCACATATTCGAGACAGGTTCTGTACTAGATACTGGGGATATAAGAATGAACAAGGTATGTTTTCCTCCCTCAGAAACATATAGACAAATAACTAAGTAATAACAAAAAAATATATAATTGACTAGAAATACAGTGATCTGGATGCAAAGGGCAGCAGCACATAACCTGGTGTGAGGGTTAACAGGGAAATCTTTTCTGAAAAAATGCTAAAGGATATGAAGAAGAAAGTCAGTTTAATGCAAGGGATGAGGAAGGAACATCAAAATTATAGCTAATATGATAGGCTAAATACTAAACACTGTGATCAAGTAAGCACAGTGATAACAATTAGGGTAATTTATAGAAAACTTCTGAAAGTGAAACTTCTGACAGGTGTTGGTTTAGGAAATCACTTCTCATCTGTGCTCAGAGATAGCTTGGATTTTTTATCCCGAGAGAGAACTGAGTTCTCAGTATGAAAATTATAATTCTGAGCATTGCTGAACAGGAGATTATGTGAGGGGAAATTCCATTATCTCAGCCAACACAAATGTTCAAGAATTCTAGCTATAAAAGAACGCTAATCATTCTAATTATCCAGATGTTGTTACTTTGGATCTGAAAAAGAGAACAAGGAGAAAAGGTTGGGGTGGCTAGGAGATCTAATATCACTGACAGCACAGTCTCTATGGGAAAATAACTAGTCTAGGGAAGAATAAAATGGACCGTCTTACTGTCTAAACTTTGCCCACTGAATGAAATGTTAGCTAATAAAAGCTGTTGTCATCTGCTGTACAGGGTGAAGAGGGAGAGGAATGAGGCATATTTCAGCTTACTTGTGAATTGGTACCATTTAAGACATGTCCGTCCTGACTCTCAGCCCTCTTTTGGGCCTAGAATGGAAGTTGAAGTGTATGAATCTTCCCTAATGGATAGGATTGTCCACAGTTTATCATGCTATTTCCCTGACAAGAGATCCCACATCCTGTCTGACAAGAAAAACAAAATCAAGACTCTCTGCTTACTCAAATCGACTCCCTGTCTCCTGATCATTTCTGCTTCCTCTGTTCCAGTTCTCAACCACAGACTCAATTATGATCATATTTACCTTTTTGGTGTGAAGGAGAAGATGGAAAAAAAAGTTAATCTTTCTCTTTCTTGATTACCCAGAAATTTGTCTAAATTAGGTTTGATGAGGGATGCCCTGTAACAGCAGTTAATTTATTTTTTAAGCCATATGTCACCTCCTTCAAACAAAAGCTTAAGAGGAAATCCATACACAAGAAAAGATAAAGTAAAGGTGCATTGTCTCAGCCCTTTCCCTTCATTAGGGGCTCTCAGGCAGAGTCCCTAAAGAAGATCCTTTATACTGAGCTAAGCCGCAGAGAGCCATAGCGCTATGAGCAGCACTCATTTCAGACCTATCAGGACAGCCCAACCAAATGTCTCTCATCCCGGTTTGCTTCGGTCACCACGCGTAACCTAGGTCACTCTGGCCATTTGTGTTAACCCAGATTTATCTCCACATTTTTCTGCTCATCTATTCAGACTCAGTCACCACGTCTTCACTCCCCCAAGCTTCTTTCTACTGTTAATTTCTCAGAACATTCCCTTTCCCTCCTTATCTTAGCTGAAACCTAATTCTCCTCCGGGAACAAAATTTCTTCTCTAACCTTTGCAGGTAGTGATTGTGTTTTGTCTTATATACACTATTACCTCAGAGCCAGAAAGTGACGTTAGCATCCTCCTGCTTCCCTTTGTGGCTTCCAGACTATTACCACTCCTCTCCTTACAGAAACCGCTACTCCTTTAAAATGTACACCATCTTGATAAATCAGTCTTACCCTACTTGCTACAGTTACCTCCTTATGTCTTCGTCTCTTCATTTCGTCAAAGATTTCACACATAGCTTCTCTCACCACAACTGTTGCCATTATTCACAGTAACTTCAAGATTCACATTAATGAATCATTCAGTTTGCTTCTCCTTTCCTTCAAGTCTTCATTTTCCTCCACCACCTCCCATCAATTCAAGTATATGGTCAAGGGCACACTGTGGACTTTGCACTCACTAGAAACTCAATTTTAAATATTTGGATATTTGACTACTTCTTCGAAATCTTCCCCCTGATTTGCTCTGGTACTCCTACTGCCACAATGCTTTGATCTCCCAGATATTCTATTTACTCTTCTTTGTTTCCGCTTTCATGTTTTTCTGTTATTATTTACACTCCCTTGCAAATGCTCTCAACTTCCTCTGTTACAGTTACCCAACAAAACTCCAACTCTGAGAGAATTGTGCCATTATACTTTTCCGTATTTGCCCTAAACAGTTAAACATTTCTGCAAGAACCAGACCACTAAGCTAACTGGTTTCAAGTTAACTGCATGAATATGAACTTCAAATAGAAATACTGTCTAGCAATCCCACCATAGTGTACTAGAAATTCACTCTTCTATTCACCAAGAAAACTTCTATACATCCTCTTCTTTCCTCAAAACCTCTATGTCTCTGTCTTCTCTTCAGTTCCTTAAAGTCTTTCCCATGGACTTGACCAGAAGAGACAAAAACAAGTCACAAATATTTTCTTCATTTTATTGTTACTTTATCTGTTTACAAACCCACGTGCATCTATATCTCTCTTCTTCCTCCTGTTACAAAACAGGAGGTGGTCCTCATTCCATTAAATCCCAGTTCCATAGTTTCAGTGGATCCTACTCACTCTCACCATCTCAAGAACACTAATTCTCCAGTTGTTCCTTCTCCCTCCAACCTAGTTTCCAGCTTCAGTCACAGACAAACTTCTTAAAAGATCTATGCACACATTTCCTCCAATTCCTTCACTTGTCAATATATTTCAGACAAAGGCAGTCATAAATCAAAGTGCATATTACGACATCTTATTTTTAAAGAATAAATACTTATGTATACGTGGTTTGGCAGGCTTGACATCAGAATTGTAGTTCTCTCCGGGTGATGGGATTATACCGATTTACTTTCTTTGTTATGCTTAAAGACATTTTCTATATTTGTGTACATATATGAATTTGTAATAATAAAGATACTGTTTTAACTGGACTTCTGATTTGCAAAACAACTTTCTGAACATTCATGAATCATGGCATACCAGTGGTAACTAAGTTTCTAGATTTGCTTCACTGGGTTAAGTGACCGTGAGATAGGGCAACCACCTAAAGATTCAGAAATGCCCACTCCCACAATTCTAGCAGGACTCACTGCTGAAACTTTATCTAGTTATTCCACATTCTATTTCAGTCATCTGCAATTTCATATGCTTGCTGCCATTATTGCCATACTTCTCAAGCAGTAATCTCTTAGAAATCCCCTGCCCTCAGGCTAGATTTGCCATGCCTAGACAGGCAGCTTTAAAGTTGAATAATACTCTGAGAGCAGTTAATAGCACAGGAGAAAGAACTGATATACACCATTAAAATATTAAAGAGAGTAGTTTTTTGATTATAGGATAAAATACAGTTAAGAATGAAAAAGATCCCATGGAGGAACTAAATAGGGGAGCAAAAAAAAAAAAAGAAGATTTTCTTTTAATTCCATTGGTCATTGGTGGGGGAAAATAGAGGAGACCTATTCTAGCACTAAATTAATGCCTGAAGCTGTTTGTAGCACACGGATGATGGATCCTTCAAATGTTTCTTTGGCTATTTCTCATCCTATGATACTTTTATTTCTCCACATAGAAATGATGAGCTGGTGTCATTCTTTAATTCGGGTGCCTCTTTGGGATGCCTCAGCTTTCTTCCCCACTCTGATTTTAATGCTTCCATGATTGGCCATTTCAGGCAGACAGCATGTTGTGAGATTTTTCACATCATAGCTCTATTAAATCAATCCTATTTGAACTCTTCCTTCTATCCACTTCACTGAAAATAACCTCCAGAGGACTGCAGAGTTTGAAAAGGGCAAAAGCTTTAGTAACTGCTTTGAAGAAAACTTTGTACACAAAGAAAATATCAGACAGAACTACCTCTATTCACATATCATGTTTACATGTCCATTTAGGGCTACTTTTTCAGAGATCATCTGGCATAATGTCTGAATAGGAAACTGACTATAATAGAGAATAAACAGATGTATGCTTTTAAAGTGAAGACAAAAATAAAACAAATGGTTAATGACAGCAACAGTAAAAATACAAAAATATATGTGAGAACCACCAAACGGGATTTAAGAAGCAGATATAAAAAGCCTTACAAATGTTTACCATAGCATATCTACTTTCTAACTAAAGGAATACTTTTCTGTTTCCCCATCCCCTATACTAACCGACATATAAAAACTAAGGACTTTTATAAAACATCAAGATATAGAGAAGATTGGAACAGAGGCTTCCCAGAATCACCTATCACAGGCAGCTCTCCATTTTAATCTACTAGACCCCCATTTTCCAATGAATGCAAACTGCATTCAACAACCAAAACTCCCACACCCATCATTCAACAATAATGATAATCCATACAATTATATTGAATGTTTACAGTTTACAAAGCACTGTGCATGCATGCATAATGTTTTTTAATAATGCCAAAAATAAAATTAATGTCAATGTACAATCTATCAAATCTGCTACTGCAATATGTGAAAAAGTTCTGGTACATTTTTCAGAGCCATACACAGTGGGCTGAAACTTCAAGCATTCAAGAAAAATAATAAGACTCCCACATCAATGCCACACCTATGAGCCTGACTCATCCTAAGCTCCTGGTTTTCTCCATCATGTTTCTTTAGTTCATATTGTTCTCTCTCTCCATCCTAGATCTTTTTCTTTTGCTTTCAATAGCCTTTTAGAATAGAGTCTCTAAAGTAATTATTTATTTTTCACAGTTAATATATTTTACAGTGTGCATGTGTATACTATCCCATATGATTCACACAGCTCCATGAGGTAGACAGTCTGGGAATGAAACTAGTTTTCCATACTAAGAATATAAAGCCCAGAGAGAAGAATAGTCCAAGGACAGAGATGGGACATGTTGCACACCAGTTTTTAGAGCTATTACATATCCCTCAAGCTGTGTGTGCTTTTCCTGACCGAATCATCAAGACCATGTTCACACTACCCTGCTCCAGTTACTATATCCAATGTGGTAAGATCTGCGTGTGGACCAACAATCTCATCATTAGAACAAGTAGGACATCAAATATTAGCCAGGGAGACGTAAAGTACAAAAGAAAACAACATTTTAAGTAGAGCAACATACAGATTTTAAGTTTATGACCATAAACATTGAAAAATAAACTTAGATATTGAACATAAAATGCTTTAAAAGTATGCCAGTGTAAATTAAGGTATTCAATTCTTTTCAAATCCCACTTCAAATATTGCTATTATGTCAGAATCTATAAAATCAAATAACTAGTTTTTAGCTTTGAAATCGGAATGCTGTTACAAATGAAGTTTAATTTTAAAAACCTGGAATATACAATATTAATCTCTTAGTCCAGAACATTTGCTTATATGACTAAGAATTTTTTCCTCTTAGAAACTTTACATACGACTTTATAAATACCGTTGGACATAGCTACCACAATTGTAGGAGCTGCCTGTGTCAAGAGTGCCTACCTTACAAACAAACATAATCTTATTTTAGCAGCAAATATTCTGAGTTAAGTACATGAGGGGTGAGTGAGCAGAAAGCATGTTGGGAATCTAGCAGACTTCCACAGCTGGACTGGTGTCACAACCACCACCCACCAATTTCTAATTTTCACAAGGACTGGCCTTCATTTTTGATATGATTCTTTTGGAAGTTAGGAGATCATGTAAGAGACTAACATTCAGGGTATTTTCAGGTCATTTGTAGTGGAAAAGTCTGATTTAGCAGAGAAAAAATTAGATTTGATGTTAGACAGTTTGTGCTAGTCCTGACTCTAATCTATTCCTCATCTGTAAAATGAGGGGACCACTAAGTCTTTTCTAGCTCCTGTAGTTTTTGTGACAGAAGTGATATATGTGAAGGTTCTCTGTTAAGATCTGCTCTAAAGCCAGCAGGAGCTGGGGTAGGTGTGGCAGTAACGTGAGAGGAACCTATGGAAGGACATGTGTTAACTGAAGAATCAAGAAGAGAAAGAAGAAAACGAAATTGAACCACACTCAAATACCAAGTACAAGAGGTTTTCTACTCTTAAGTGTTTTCATTGCTTATAGTTTTCAGCTCCACAATCAGTCCAGGAGAAATTAGTAGAAAAAAATCCAATCCCTGTAAATAGCCTCAAGCAACAATCATTAAAAACAATTTCTTGTAATGTTGAATTATTTCTTTATCTCATGCTATGAAGCGAATAAGGCAGTATTTAATGCTTATTTTTAAGTTCTAGATCCAAAAATGATTGTTTTCAGTAAAGAAGACAAACAAATTGACTGTCCATGCGAATGTAGATGTAGTTATCGTTTTTCCCAAAATAATAGCAAGCTGTTTGACTATTTTGGTCCAAGCTACAAGAAACCAGATTTATTGCGGAGTCTAGTTGGCTGGGTCACTCCTAAGGGAGACTGTGGGGTAGCACTGTCCAAAAGAAATATAATGTGATTCATACATATAATTTTCAATGTTCTAGCAGACTCAAAAAAGTAAAAGCAATGGAACTTTAAATATGTATTTCATTTAACATAACATATCCAGGATATTATAATTTTGACATGTGAAAATATAAAACTTGTTGGTAAAATATTTTTCATTGTTTTCATAAGTCTGAAATGTGGTATATAGTTTATGCTTAGGGTACATATCAATTCAGATACTAAATTTTCATTGAAAATATTTGATGTATATTTATAGTTCATAAAATTTACAATTAAAAAAGTAAATTCACATACCTAAATTGTTCCAAGCTTAAAAGTTTTCCAATATCTGAATCCACTATGTTTTAAAAATTTAAGTTAATTAAAATTGAAAAAAATTAAAAATTCAATTTCTCAGTCACAGTAGCTACATTTCAATTATTCAACAGCCACATGTGGCTAGTGGCTGTGGTAGTGAACAATGCAGCTGCAGGCAAAGAAGAAGGGTGATAAGGCCCAAGAGTGGTGCTGATGATAATCCTAAAGAATTCTGATAATTTGTTAAGTCTATGAGGCATAATATATATTTATGAAATATTATATCTTCTGTTTGTATACTCACCACCACCTACATTTGTTTCCTGAGGCTACTATAACAAATTACCATAGACTTGATGGTTTAAAATAACAGAAATTTATTCTCTCACAGTTTTAGAGGCTTGAAGTCCAAAGCCAGCAGGTCTACCTTCTTCAGATTCTAGGAAAGAAACTCTTTCTTGCTTCTTCTAACTTCTGGTGGCTGCCGTGGCATTGCTGAAGTTGTAAAAGAACCACTCTAATCTCTGACTTCTCCTCCTGTGTATGTAATAGCTCTTCGCCTCTCTCTTACAGGAATACTTTAAAATAGCTACTTGATCTTGTGATGGCATTTAGGGTTCACCAGTATCCCCTCATTTCAAGATGTCTAACTGAATTACATCTGCCAAGACTCCTTTTCCAAATTAAATAAGATTTACAAATTCCAGGAATCAGAACTTGACATCTTTGGGTAGTCAATTTTCAACCTACTAAAATTTGCAAAGCAATTTGTTTTCTGCATTTGTAACATGAAGGTTGACAGTTTGGCAGAGGGGTCTCCTTCTAACTGAACAACAAATGCATTCAAATGCAAAGAAATATAGGCCCACTAGCATCTCTGTTCCTACTCTAAAAGGCAGTGACAGAGCAGCCAGAGGAATCCTGACCCAGCAAAGCACTAATAAACTACAAAAGGCCTAAAGGGAACAATCAGAGCATATAAGTTGATGTCTTGGTTAACATGTAAACACCTTCATCAACACACACACACACACGGGAAAATCCAAGGTTTATCAACATAACCCTATCTGAGTAGATACAGCTGCCATTGCCCAGTGTAGAATGGTCTAGGGTACAGAATGCTCCAAAATGAAAATTATAAACTACAGAAATGAACCATCATGGAGAAACACAGATGCTCTTAAAAGGAAGAGATGAGCAAATGGTTTATACACATAATTGCACAATTCGCACTACTCCAGAAAAATATCTATGATGATCTGCATATATGTTAATACTATAATTTAAAAGGTACTAACTATAAGAAAATTAAAAAATGTAGAAAACATTTTTAAAAGGTGACATTTGAATGTAAACGTATGGCAGAAGAAAAAATGGAAAGATCTTCCCATGTGGTTCTTTTATTACTACAGAAATTGATGGATAGAACTAAAGATTCAGAAGAATCTGAGTAAAGTTGAGTACTCATCTCCTATGTTCATGAATGATAACTCCTGATTAACTGTCAGACAGCTAGAGGTAAGTAAAATCACAGACTCCAAATAATAGCGCATTAATAGCTCTACTTAAAAAAAAGGAAAAGTTTCACTTATTACTTTATTATGGAAATTAGGCATTTAGTAGATACCTATATAATCCTTTTATGAATTGACAAGGGAAAAAGTGCTCAGAGGGAAAACAAATTTTGGTTTCTTTTTCTTTCCCTGAAGGACTGAAACTTTAACAATAGTCTGTTAAGTTTAGCAAGGGCTGCATCACTTTCTAGTTTATTTTGAATTGGGTCATCATTTCTCTGAAGGCAAAGCAAGAAACTCCTATTCAAAGAATTAAAATAAGTACATCAGTTTTCACGTTTTGTTTACAGTTGCCTAGAAATCTGGGCATTATTTAACTCAGGAGGGGAAAGTATAGGATCTTAAAAACAATAAAACAAAACAAAAAACCTCACCAACTTTTCCTCAATATAGGAAACATATAATGAACAGACTTGATGGGAGGTTCCACAGCCTATGGAAAAAATTATTTCCCCACAATAGTAACAGTTAATAATGCACACAAGAGCCTCTGGTCATCATTTAATCTGTTGGAGTCTTGAGTCATTGATGAAGACGACTTCATTCTCAGAACAATTTTGTTTCTCCTCCCTTGTCTCCGCACTAACTCCATCCCTATTGCAGCGTATCCTTTCCTCTGACTTCAGAGCAAGTTCACAAAAAGACTGCAAACAAGTGTTGGTAATTGGACTATTATAGGCTTCCATGGATAATCTGGGTAATTCTCAGCATTGTCACTGAATTTCTCTGCAGTCCGTAAGGAAGCTGAAAGTAAGACAAGCTCTTAGAAGGATTTTGAGATGGTTTCTATTTTAAAAGGCAGCCAACCACCACCACAATTGGCCCTAATTGCTTCTCTTGTTGGCATTCTCAGGAGAGAGGACAAGAGCTGAATGAGTGAGGGAGACTTAAACTCCTCATTAATAGCTTTAGCCTCTATGGGTCAAGACTGAAGCACTGGAGGAGGGGGGCTGAGGGAGAATAGTGCCTACAGTGGGGGCTCTTCCAGCACTGTCTTATGGGTAAACCAGATGCCAGCCTAGGACTTTCAATTTAGTATCCTCACTGGAACAATCTGAATTGATTAAATGAGAAGAATAATAAAGAGGATGGAATGAGAGGCAGTGGACATGAAGGGAAGCTGTCTTTGGTTAGGAGAGTGGAGAGAAATAAGTGACTACTGTAACTCAAAGGAGTTCAGAGAGTTTTTTTCTAACTTGAAATGTGGGACCCGAAGTCTCATCACTGCTGAGCTGTTGTGGGGTTGCACTGAATATTTTCTTCCTTTCTTTTTTCCTATTGTGAGGAGGAGATGCTCAATTCCATTCAATTTCAGAAGGATCTGCCCAGGCCAGTCTCAAAGATACTTTTCAGTTTGTAGCTATCTTTCTCACATGGATTCTGACAGTCTCCAATTTATACAATAATTTTTAAATTTCCTTTTTTTTTTTATTTGACAAAATAAAATAAAGTGAAAAAGAATCCACAGAAACACATTTTGGGTAATTTAGAGGACCACTTTATACCTCAACTTTACTAACTCAATTTCATGCCCATATTTTTATTTTTTATAAGTCATAAATGTCAAATGACATAGTAGGGCATTGATGCAAACAGAAATGTCCCAATAGTACAAACAGAGAAATATAGCTCATTCTTGGACTATCCTAAAGTTATAATCTTAAAGGTGTGTGAAAATATTTTCCTTTTTTTTAAATTTAAAAGAGCTTTGAATGTGTATATGTGAACAATTCTGTGATGGAGTACAAGCAGTTGCGGGACACTCTCTGAAGAAAGATGCAACAGGAAAGAACCCCTCACTTGCTGGGAGCATAAATTCAAAGTTACAAGTACTCATTACAAAGATAAAATTCACAGTCAGTCATAAATTTTCTCTCTCTCAAATTAGACTCAAACACATTTATATTTTTATGTACCTAAAACTGTTACCTAGAATTTTTGCCTGGTACAATAAGAAACATAACCCTTGAGACTAGAGAGTTTCCAAAAGCAAGAATCCCTTCCAGTCTCACTCTCCTTCTCCCCCTATATGTGTGTGTATGTATTAAGTGATTTTCATATATTGCATCTTCTCAGCAATCTTAATAAGTTATATAAGTATTATTATCATTTTACAGGTGAAGAAATCGACTGTAAGAACTCAAACAACTTTCCAAACAGCACACAAAATTACTAGTAGAGTGAGAATTCAGAGCTCAGTTCTTTCAGACACCAGTGTCTTATGTCTTTCCACATCTAGCTCAATACAGCTCCAAAAATTTCCTCTGTTAAGTTTACCAAAAGGAACTTTCTATAGTATTATGCTTCATCTAACACTGTAACTCCCTTTGCACTGTCTTTTGAAGAGAGTAAATTAGCTTAAATATCCACTGATCTAGACTACAATTTATCTATATAAGAATTGAAAACACTGTAATGCTTCACAAATTATAATCCAAGTACTACTCTTGTCAAAATTACCTGCAGTGATTTGAATGCAGATTCCTGGGCTGAGACCTATTATTCAGGTTTTTAAATAAAGAATTTTTAAATTAATCAATAATGCTCTATGGCTTAACTTAAGTTTTCAAGTAAACCAGCACTTTTTTTTTTCATTTTATTTTGGATCAGAATTGGCTTAGACATATTCATTAATATGGAAAATAAATTCTAGTTCATCTTTTAGTCAGAAATTTCATAAACACAAAAATAACATAAAGAGGATATATCCTAGGATGTCAGAAAAGACAGACTATTGTTTAAAAATGATTTAATATTATCTAGAAAAAATTCTCAGAAAATGCAAAATATATACCTATAAATGGTGGGAGGAAGTTGGGTTTGTCTTGAAGTTGAGGGAGGATGAGGGAATTGATGGGAGTGTTAAACACAACTGAGACAGAAATAGGCAGAAGGGCCCCCTGAACAAAATCATAAAGAACAGAAGAAGCTATAGATATAGGGGAAACCTGGTGAAGAGAATCTTTCTATTCTCAGGAAGTCATCAGACTAGACCTTAAATAAATCCGGTCATTTAGTGTATCATCTTTTATGACTTTGTCTTTGGGAACCCTGATGATTAAATCAGCCTTATTCTCCATACTAGGCTAATAGGTATAGTGTGATTTCAAACAGAAAAGGGACAAATAAAACTTTATGGAATTTCTCCATATTTTTTTGTGATTTCAAATCTTCACAGGTAAAGGATAGAATTCTCTCATCCCACAAACAGAAAAAGTTGGAAAAGCACATATATACATAATAGGGTAATTATTGATAGATTAATATCTTTCTCCTGTGGAGTAATAAAAATTTAAAAGAAAATTTCTCTTTTTTGAAAGAAAATAAATGCACCTGGACTTAGGAACAGTTCTTAGTTTTTCTTACATATATAAACATACATCGCATTTTACAATGTCAAGGTATGAACCTTGGTTTTAGAAACTTAGACTCTGAAAGGGATAACCAAGCAGGCCTCGCATAAGGGAGAGACCTAAAGAGATTGCTTGGACTGGAAAAGGGCTGTGCTATGACAGTTGAGATGGCATGTCCCTGACCCAAAGAGAGCACTAAGCAGGGAGTAATGGAATGGATGGGCAACTCAGTAATGTTAAAGGCGTCAGAGTAGGGAGAGGAGAAGTGATGACTTTATGCCCAGAGGGACGAAAGATTTCCCTGAGAGGTATTCAGGGGTATCCAGCATGCAGTATGGAGAAAGGGCCAGGGCTTGTCAAAAACAAAGCATTGATGAATGGAGTCCACTAGTAATGGCAGTGACTAGGAAGGGCTAAAGGGAAGTCTCTCTTAAATTCTCTAGGACTTTTTAAGACCCAAGAATTGATAAAACTGAATGAATGGGAACAACTTTCTTCTTCCAATTAAAAAACAAATCCTGTCATTGCAAATTGCCATGGCACTACCACGGCCTGCTCTTGAGGCCTAACCCTTGACCTTCATGTGTTCCAGAGTTTCACACCTTGCAGACTTGACACCTGCTTGATCCTGGTTCTGCGGACCTGTGTTCAATTCCAACTGAAACCTACAAGCTTCTCATTTGCAATTTCCACAAACTTACTCAACTTATTCTACTGCGACCGTCAGCTTTGTGCAAAACCAATGTCTGAGGCTTTGGAAATAAAACAGATCCTGGCATTTAGTCAAATGTTTCCTGCTAACAGTAGTACCATTTTATCAATTCAAGTGAAATCTCCTTTATTGCATATGCCAAGATCTTTCTGTCTCCTATATTTTGCCTCTTCTTGGAAATTCTTCCACTGTCTTATTATTCTGTTATTTCTAATAGTCGAGAGAGCACATTTGGCTGAAAAGGACTATAGAAAACAGGAACTTGTAACTCAATGCAGCCAAAGGGTTTTTGGATATTAAAGAAAAAGGCCAAGATCCTGAAATCAACCCCAGAGCCTCCACCATTTTGTCTAGGGTTAGCCCTGGGTGCTGGTAACTGTGTTAAATCCAAGAAAAGCTTCATATGAGCTATTTTTTTTATATATGTCTGAGGTTGTTCAAATTTGTGTAATTATGGAGATATTAGAAAGCTTTAAAAATTCTGATTTATCATTTTATTAATCAATTTACCACCACTGTGAGGTTGAAGAAATTATTTAAAGAATCAAGTAACTCCATAAAGCTCATAGAAGAATAACTTCATCAGAAAGAGAAATTTCATTAAGAACTTTTAATATTAAAATGTCCTCTGCAAACTTAAGGCCCATACTGAAGTCTGAGGGCTTGTCTGTGACAGGTGGGACAAGAAATCCCGCTGGGCAAAGAATACCCCCTACCTCAGCAAAATAAAACAAATTAAACCTGTGACCTTCCTCTGTATGAAGGTGATGTGGTCCTTTTGTTTATTATATATATACATATATATTTTTTTTGTGGGGGGGGAATGAGATAGCATCTCTTCAGATGGGAGATATGATGAAATCACAGCAAAGGCTGTTCTGTGTGACTTCAAGGTTAATAAGAGGGAAGCTTGGCAATGACAAGACCAGCAGACAGGGAAAAGAAATCCTTCCTTTAAAGGTGCAGATCGAAGGGTTGCAATGATATCTATGTGACATTTCACTACTGATGTTCCTGATTAATTATCAACAATTCAAAAGAATATCAGTGTAAAGAATGAGGACTCTTGACAGTTAAAAGGGACATAACCTCATTAAATCTTTGGGATATAGCTTCTCTCAAGTCATTTCAGAGATGGGAAAAATTATCTCAAGTCTGTAAATCAGACAGAAGTTACATTAAATTCTTAGCATCTCTGTGATTTCAAAAGCATTTATTACAATAGTAGCATTTGCCATATGGGTTGTAACACATGTTCCAACAACATGTTATAAATTGATAAAATATTTATTGCAGGGTTGTTTGTAATAATGCAAAATTAGAAAAAAATTCAATATGTCAGTAAGTATTGGGATCAATAAATAAAATACGGTATATTCATATGTTAGAATTTATTGTGGTAACAAATAAATGTGATGTATTTGTAACACTTATATAGCTTCTACAATATGTCAGGCCCTGTTCTAAGTGTTTTCCATGTATTAATTCATTTAATTATTAAAACAAACCTATGAGGTAGATTCCATTGTATCCCAATTTTACTGATGAAGCACTGGGAAACAGAAATGTTAACAACTTGTCCAAGGTTACACAGCCAGGAAGTCTGGCTCCATAATCTAGGCTCTTAATGATGTGCTTTTACTTTCTCTGGTCTAAACGTAAACTATATATATATTACTTAAAAAATTCATTTTCTATGAAAAAGACAACTTGAATAATGCTAAAAAGCCACATTAGAAAAAATATCATGACTTCATTCTATGTCATATTCTGTTATATTTACTGGAGATTTTATACATATGTGTATATAGATACATGTATATATACACACATTTATACATATGCATATTTATGTATGTACATACATCTCTCTATATATAGAGAGAGAGATGCATGTACATACATACATAAATATGCATATATATAAATGCATATATATATACATATACACACACACACACACACACACACACATAGATATAGATATATACTATATAGTCTTAGATTCTAGCAAAGGAGGGTTATCTTTTTCTTTATTGCCTAACTTCTAAATTAAGAATACATCTAAGCATCTCTTCTATAGTTAAGAATTAAAATGAGTCTATTACAAGCATAGAATCTTTTTCCCAAAACAGAGGACAGATGACAAAGCAATCTTTACTTCTCATCCAAACTACTTAAGAACATTGCCCCTTCCACTGAGACCTGACCTCTTCCCTCATCCCTTACCTCTCCTTCCCATTCCCCTACCACACAGTCAGAAACTGTTTTTCAAACATATGCTGCATTCCCTAACTCTAGGGTTCCACCTAGGCTCTCAGAGAGCCTCTCCGCAGGAAGCTGTTCAGAGAAAGTGTGTACACACTCCTGTTGGTGGCTCTTGAAATCTGGAAAACAAATACTGAGCACCTTTTGACCTGTGCTTTGTTATATTCCAATATAACAGAAAAATTACTGTTCTGTCTCCAATTAGGCATGCCTCTTCCACAATAACCAGCTATGGGCCTGACAGAAACTGGTACACCATAGATTGCTAAATAGACTCCTTGAGAGGTTCCAAGTGAGATGATGAGGAAAGAGGGTTGGAAAAGTGGACACACCATCCTCTGGAATGGCACTGGGGAAGACCCAGTACCAAGGTTCATTGCTTCCTCATTCCTTCCTGCTCACCCCACCAGGCAGATTTCTCTCTCTGCAAGTCTGTATTTCCATTAAGGAAATGGGATTTGAAAACACCTGTGTATCCCTAAGACCAGCAGTGGCCCTGTGACCAGCTGGGCACTAGAGCAGAACTATGGCCCTGCTCCTCTCTGCCTGTCAGATTACCTTTTTTTCCTCCAGCCAGCTCAGCAGAAGCCTGGTATTCTCCTTTCCCTTTCTTTTCTTGGGACACCTGCATCTGCCTTACTTGCACCTGTCTCTTGAAGGAAGACCCTTCTTCCTTATTCCCTCACCTTCCTTGGTTTTCTTCTCTGTTCTCATTTCCCTTGATCTTTACTGAAACTTGGTGGGGGATCAGCTATTTCTTCACCAGCTGCTTCAGTGCACACCAGCCCAATAGATGTTCACACACATTTTGAGATCCCTGCTGATTTGTTTTTTCCTTTGGTTTCAACTTCACAGAAGTATCAATAAACTAATCTTAAAATGTACAGGCCTCAACAGGAACGGAAACCCCCAAATATTCACAAATAATCTGAAAACACCATAAAGTCAGGAAATGGAACCTGATAGTTCTGAAACATATTCTTCTTTTATTATCTACCTGTAACTAGAAATAGAAAAGAACTAGAACAGAAAAAGATGGCATGTCTACATCACACTCTTCTATAAAATTGCCTTCTTTCCCCCTCTCAGAGAGAAATACCTGGATGTATGAAAACTATGTGCTTAAATCCATAGACCTACTAGCCAAGGATTCTGAGTTCAACGATCCAGAGGACCTGGTTGGAGGTTGAGATGGGGATGTGTAAGCTAATGTTTACTCAGCACCCATATGCATCAGAACCTCTACATACTATTCCATTAGATAGATTCAGGCTCAGAGAGGGTAGGAGGAAACTTGTCCAAGTCACACCCTGAAATTCACCAGTGAGAATCTAAATCCAAGTCTGCTTGGTCCCACAAACCGTGCTATTTCCCCATCACATAGTGCTGCCTTCCACTCCACCAGGGTCAGCTGTTAGGGTAGTATTTCTAAATCCTGTAAAAATCATAGTTGGAGAATCTTTTTAAAATATAAATTTGGAGGAAATTTTGATTTTTGATGCCATGTCTCAAGTGGGGCTGTAGAATCTACATGTGTTTTAAAAGTAGTCTCAGGTAAGTAGATGTTCAGACAGGTTTGAAAGCTACTGCCTTAAGGTACCCACAGCAAAAATTAAATAAGCACTCATAAACATCATATGGCTTGTTCTGATAACTCATTATGAGTTTGTCAACTACAACCTTATAAAAACTTATACAAATTTGTTTAATTTATACAGTACTTAAGGGCAGGGAGTTGTATAAATATATCCCTGCTACCTACACACAGAGTTACTATCTTCTACTTGCCTATTGACTATTAACTAGCCCCCTGACTTTCCCATGATTATGGTACCATAGGATCTGACCATCTAGTCTGGGTTTACCTTACCTGTGCCCTTCATCCTTCTAGAGAGGTCAACACAAAGAAAAGTAATCATTTTAATGTACTCTCATACAACACCCTTTTTAAAATCTCTTTTATCATTTTATCTGCCCTTCTTTAGACCTCTTCCAGTTCAATTTACTCTCTTTTTAAGGTTCATCAACCAGAATCACATATAGTGCAGACGAACTAAGGTTTTGTAACAAGGGCTTTGCCCTTGCTGTTCTTGGGGAAAGCGATGTATTTGTCCTAAAAAGGGCAAACCCCAGAGTATACAACCTGAAATAGTATACAAAATACAAATAGGAAAATACAAAGGGAGAGGAGACAGACACATGAATAAAAATTCTCCCTCTTTTCAGTCTCAGCCTACTTTCTTCCTCCTTACATCTTAACATGTCAAGAGAAAAAAGAGTGGGGACTTGTTGAGGGGACATTCGAGTTGCAGTGACTTGGGAAAGCAGAGATGTTCATTTCTTTTGGCTGATCCATACAGAGTTGAGAAGGTTCTGGGCAAAATCGTCTTTGTTACTATCTCTCTAAATCCCATATTTCTGGGTTTTCATCATTTCTTTCGACTTCTCCTACATTTCATTAAGTCCACTGCCCAAAGTGTACCCCAAAACGTCATCTGCTACCAAACCTTTGTCCTCCCTACTCTCTTCATACTCTCAAAAGAAAAGTGCAAATTTGCAGGAGAAATTCTGCTGAGCTGGCAGCCCTAAGGGGCTGGTGATCTGATTATACGATTAAAGCAATTTACTCTGAGCATGAATGAATTTTAACCCTTCCAGTGATCATATGAATTTTGAAAGGCATTTCCCAAATCTAAATAATCTATGATTGATCACGTTTTTTTTTTTTTTTTTTTTGATCACTGAAATATGCATACGTGCAAGGGTAGTAGGAGTTTCTATTTTGAAGAAATAGCTGCTTCTTTCTCTTTTTTTTGCATACAGCTAGGCAGGGGTGTGAATGTATGTGTGTGTATGGAGTGGGGTAAATAAGGAGCTAAAAACACGGATCTGGCATTGCAACTGTACAAAACGCAAACCTGATTAAGTGAAGGCTTGGGGGAAAGATACACGTTAATTGACGGAATTTCAATTTTTTCAAAATTAAAAATCTCGTAACTGTGAAGGGGTTTCTATGTTTTCGATTGTTTCCCTCTTTAATATCTTTGCCAGTACACAGCATTACTTTCCCAAATTCTCTTGTAGAATAGTAATATCTTCCTGGAAATCATCAACAATTCCTTCTATATTCCCTTTTAAATTCTCTCCCTGCTAATCTTTGTACCAACTGCAAATTAAACTGCAGGCTCATAGAATTTTGGCACTGGAAAGGACCAAAGAAATCATCCAGTGTCATTTGTCATCCTAGTTTTAACAGACATCTGTCATTATTGCAGTCCACTATCTAGTCATTCCTTTTCAGGATAAAAGGTTAGCCTGAATAATCTTTCAGAAACCACTCTTCCATTTTCTTAGTCCAGGCAGTTTGCCTGAATTTGAGTCCATCCTTTATTAGGGGATGGTGGGTCTTAATTGGCTGATATAATAAAACAACTATTATACACACCGCCACCCTACCAGCAGTAATTGGTTTAGGAGTGAACACAAGGGCCAATTATGGCTAAGGGGAATCAGGTCTGAACTTTTCATTTTACCATGGATGATGGAGTTCTTTCCAGTGAATGTAAAATAGAAGAGAGTTGTTCTGAAGTGCAGTAGCCATCTTGCCATCATGAAACTGAGCTCCTTTCAGAATGAAACCACAAGAAAGAAGTGGAGGTGGGTCCTGTGGGAAGCATCAGCACCATACATCAAGCCTCTGCATGACTGAGGCTGGACTAAGCTAGCCGCTTCTCTGTCGTTAAATTTCCCTTTTGATTGACATTATTTTGAGCGGGGTTTTCAATCATTTGCATCAGAGAAGATCCAAGATGATAGGCCCATGATAGGCAATGCATTCACTTTACTATAGCCTGCTACACAGATTTTCTAAAGATTAGGAAATCCTTCTGAATATCTTCTCCTTTGAATCATCTGCCCATTTGTTCAGGTCTTTTATTTAAAGCTTTACAGAGATAATCAAAATTTCTTTCATTCTGTTATCCTTCAAATATTTATGCACAGTTAGCTGGCTGTCTTCATCAGATCCCCAAGTTAACAATTCTGTGGGCTAACTATTTGAGTTAAAAAGTTGTCTCTGTATGACAAATTCCTACAATTTGAATTATATGTATTGTTACAATTCTTATTTAAATGTGGTTCCTGTAATGGAATACCACACGCCCATGTGGGTTTAAAGCTCTGTGACACTCCATTACCACCATCCCCCCATTAAAACTTTATTGTTATTTATGCAACCTAATAATATTTTTTATTAGCTGCTGTATCACATTGGTGGTAACTTTTGTCCTCCAAATAACCCAGGAAAAGTTTCACGTGAAATGGTAGTCATCTCAATCTTATATTTTTAGGATAACATTTTTATCATGCAATACATATATGTTATGAAAACTTAGAAGACATAGATAACCATAAGAAGAAAATCTCATTCCTAAAATTATCAACCACAAAAAACACTGACGTGTTCCTGGAAATCTCTCCACACATTTTTGTTTTCATGTATATTTGCCTATCTATATGAACATAAGCTTAATTTTATAAAAATAAAGCATATAACATTCTTATGTGGTCTTTTTTTATAGCATTATCATTCATATATTTGCATGTCAATAAGTCAATGTTTACTGTATAATTTTTAATGACTGGTATTTATTATAGTAGTGCTATTTGTTTGAACAGTTAACTATTCATGTTTTTGTTGTTTTTTCTTGTCTCTCATTAACCATTTTCCTGATTATTTCCATACACTAAATCTCTCAGGCCGAATACCCAGTTTAAAGGTTATACAAATTTTACTGCTTCAATTGTATATTTTCACATTTCCCTCCATGAGAATTGAACTAACTTATAAATCCATCAGCAACATCCCAAACATTACATTAAGCGTTTTTTAAAATCATATTTAGGACATCTTTATCATGTTGGTTTTGGCACAGGAGTTTAGCCTGTCAAGATTGTTTTAAGTCTGAATTCTTTCATTAATACATTATTTATATTCACCTCCTGTCACATTAACATCTACATCTGATAAGTTACTTCTATGACATAGTCAATAACATTGATAAAAATCTTGACTAGGGCCATGACTTGTCAAGGTTAGGCTCTTTGAGAAGTCTTTCCAGGTTGATGGTAATTTATAAGTCAATACCCTGGATTCAACAAGCAACTATCATACCTCCCTATCACCAACCCATGCCTTCATCTTCTCTCAAAAAAAAAAAAATTTATCAAGATATACCTCTCTGTGGATCTTCCTACCACATTTCCAGTGGTTTTCTCTTGAGCTTAGAATTAAGTCCAAAGTAGCAATTCCCCACTATAACATCTTCTACCCTAAGAAAGATGAAACTGTCAGCAAAGCAAGTCAGGTCAAAAATTTATCAGAGTCTGCTTTTAGTAGATATTTCAGTGTAAATATCCTCATCTAGATCATTTATAAAAGTGACAAAACTGGTCCCAGGAGTAATTCCTATGAGTCTTAATTATTAGCCTTTCTCTACATGTAGAAATGTCTATTTATTCATATCTGTTGTTTCTTTTTCTTCTTCATTCTTCTGATCCAATCCCCTACTGTAAATTATTTCTTCTAACTCTATAGTGATTCACTGTAATAGTTTTTATGTAAAGATAATAATTTCTGATGTTCTAAAAACTCTCTCAAACATCTCAAGAATATTAGTGTACAAGAGCATAAATGCTAGAGATAGGGACTGTTCAGGCATATTCAAATTGGAATGGGAAAGAGAGAGCTTAGGCAAGTCATTTATCACTAAGTTCAATAGTCTTATTTTGTTCTCTCATCTATCAATCAGATTAATACCTACCATGTACATCTCACAGAAGTCCCAAGAATAACAAATGAAAGTGTGTATATACATCATCACAAAGCACCAACGAATAAGATACAATCATTAACATATTTAATAAAAGTAAAAAAATAAATAAATAAGAAGTATCTTATTTAACCCTCAGTGAAATCAGAGTCAATAACTCAATTTTAATACACACCGCAATGAATCATGAAACCAAGAATTTGCTACCACTCCCCCACACCAAGTAAATGTGGAAAATGAGCCCTCAGTCCCAGCACATAAGATTCCAAATCAAAGATAACTTGATTTTAGAGGTTGGGAGGTATGTGGTTGCAAATAATTTCCTACTTGTCATAGAATATCAAAGTCTGTGAATTAAACAAAATTATAATAAATACATTTGAGAATGCTGCAAAATTGTATCTTTGGTTATATCACTCTTACTCATTGGTATTCTATGCTCTTTCTTGAGTGATATGAAAAGGGGTTGAAGGTATAGCTAGGATGAAATTAGTTATTTATTCTTAATATCCAGACTTTCTCAAGAGCCCACAGGGAGCAATGGATACTGAAACCACTTTAATAACTGTGTTAACTATGAATTATTGCCATGACTGACTTCACTATAAATGTTGTGTTTTTTTCAAAATCTGGGTATGGCCATAAGCGTGTGTTGAGCATATGTATGTCATTTGTCATATGTGTCACTGCAGAAACAATGGCTGGGAATTCTGGACAACACTAGATGAGGTATGTAGTAATTAATATGCTTCTTCATGGAGCTATCTGAAGTGTGAAATTATCTATTCCTCCAAGGACAGAAAATTTCATTATTTTAAGATTTTAGCCCATATAACTAGATTTTGTTTCTATAAAGGGGATCCTATTGTAATTCCTTAGCTTCCTAAATCTCATTTAATTCAGGTCCTTAAAATAAAACAAAACAAAACAAAAAACGCTTTTTACAAAGTGGATCTTTGATAGTAGAAGAACTGGTATTGATGTGTGGAATGATTGAGACTTCATAAATTTATTAATCAGGAGCAAATACACTAGAGGAAATAAAACACTTGGATGCCTGGAAATAGAGAAGCAGCTGTCAATCTCAGCTTTTTGTGACCTCCTGAACTGAAAATATTTAAATAATTGAAATGCCATGTCTAGTCTTGTGAATTCCCCTTAAACGATAACTGTTAAACCAGCCATGGAGTTCCTTGGGTATACTTCTGGATGGGCAATTCTGGTTGCTAATGTAAATTTTCAATAGTGAGTATAGTTTAATTTATCTACTAATGGTTACTCATTGCCAATTTCTACATAATTTAAAACATATTTACTAATCACAGGAAACTCACTTGACATCACCAAAGAAGGAAGTGTTAAGCATAAATAAATTTTTCTGCATAATTAAACCTCAACTATTGTATAAGCCAGGTCTGCAGCAGTGTGAAAGGGAGGACCAACCCTACTTTATTTTTTTAAATTTATTTATCTTTAATTCTTTAATGTCACCCCATATTTGACCCTTTTTACCCCATCTACTTCCCCCTTTCCCCCTATGCTCTGGTAACCACTAGTTTATCATCCATGTCCATGAGTCTCTGTTTGTTCGTCCTGTTCATTTGTTGTTTTTAGGTTTATATCCCACATATAAGTGATATCATGTGGTTTTCAACTTTTTCTGTCTGGATAAGCCCTCCTTTAAATGGGTTCCAAATATGATGATGAACTTTAAGCTCCTGTTTCTGCTCTGACAGTAAGCAATCTGACAGCAAGGAAAAAGCCATGAGCTGAAAAACCTAATAACCAAGTCCAAACCAATCATTTTATGTAAGAATTAATATGCTCTGAAAGAGATTTGAAGGAAAAATTCCCTGAACTTTGATACATGCATAGGATACACTGCTGTGGGCGTGGGAAAAGATCCTCATATATTCAGATAAGAAGCCTGTTCTATATTGTTCCTCAAATATCACACAGTGTCTCTGCTAATAAGAAACCCTGCTCAGCCTACTCTCAATTGAAAATTGACTCATCCTGCTATACGTAGGCAGGATAGGTAAATCCCACAAGATCTCTCTCTCTCATGGGCCAGACCTGGAGTGAAGTGTCATAGGCAGATCAAAAGGAAGCAATGCTGAATAAAGTACCTTAGGCAGCAGTTGCATACACACAACCAGAGAATGTTCTAATAAAACAGCCAGAGAATATCTGTTCCACAAAAATAAAGAGAAATCATCCTTGATCTCTAAGTAATGGAAGGCACAATGTAACCCTATTTCATCTATAGCTGGTGAGGACTCATAAAAATAATTTTGAACTCTGAGTAATTGCTGAAGCCAAGGCTTAGCCTTCTCTGCAATTAATTACAGGGATCTGACTGAAGCCAACAACCATCCTGGGCACACTCTGGGAGACAGGGAAAGCATTAACAGAATCAACATGACGAAAAGATAAGGAAAACCAGAATGCAGTGCACTGTAGCCATGTCAGACTGAGTGAGAAGAAATTAGAATATCAGAATCCCATTTCATATTACCGTGTATACTGCTATTGCATTTCATTATCCTTAAATTAATGGTAATAAGCTATGTAGAAACTTCAATCCGTAGAGTACATTCGGTCTTGTTAAGTTCCTAAACTGAAGGTTCCCACCAAGTATTATTATACTATTGTCAATGACTGAACCAGAGGGACGCCAAATGACAATTGCAGTTGATATTCTGGCATACAAAAAGGGCTGGAGTACAATTACTGATTAGGGTGTATACAGGCTAACACAGCATGTTCATATCAGTCCACTAAGTAGAACAATTAGTTGTTTTTCTTTGAGAGATTTTATTTCTGCTTATTCTAGGGACAAATAATGTTTCTAGATAAGAGGAATATTATTCTACATTTTTAAAATAGGGGAAAAAAAACTCTGCTCTAAGTACAAGCACTTCAGTTTCTGAAATCTAATTTGCAATTCAGAATGGGCAAATCTGATACACAATAAACAATACATGCCATAATACTAATAATGCAAAATATCAGACTTTACTGTTTCTTCAATAATTTTATTTCATTTGTTTCTTTGTTTCTTCCCTTATTTACATTTATAAATGGTTAAGATGTCTCACTTTTAGAATGTAAAACAAGTTTAGGAAGAAATAAGTGGTTGGTGCATATTGGTTTAACTTAAAATTTAAATAATCATCTTGTCATTTAAATAATCATTTAGTCAACTCTCTAAATAAAGATTGTGGCTTTTAACATTGCTACAAAGAATTTAACACTTGTTCAAGGCTCAGTATATATTGAAACATTCAGAGTCATGAAATCTAAATTGTTATCCTCTTTACTATCCTTCCTTACACATTTATAACAGTTCATATCTCTCTTTCCTATAGTACACCACCCTTATTCATCATTACCTTACCCAGAAAAGATATCCCCACCTTATCTTTCTTATACCTCTATAAAGCCTCAGCATCTCTGCCATAGGGAGTACTCAGAATACTCTATATCAAATTAAACTTTTTCTTTAAAGATCACTTGGAGTGGGGAAGAGAGAGGAAAACCAATTATGACCATGTATGGGCGAATAGTTCTATTATATTCAGATACTGACAAAAGAAGCAATAAAGTGATATTTCGATGTCAAAGCATCACATGAAACTAACACCAGTATAATTATTTGCCCATAAAATAACAGCACATGATTCCTGGGAACAAGTACTCATGTACCTGCATAAGCATTCTCATTCTCATTCTCTCTCTCCCTCCGTCACTTTTTCTCTCTTTCTTCCTTTCTTTCTCTCCATCTCACCCTCCTCACTCTCTTTAGCTGACAATAGGGTCATAGGTTTTTTTCCCCTTTATTCTCATTTGATGGTGATATTTGACAACTTCAATACAACCCAAAATAAGTTCAGAATACTATGCACACACAAACACATGTGGATGTACATTAAACACACACACACCAACGCTATTTATAGATAGTTACTTAAATATTGTTGAGGCATTATAAGAAAAAATTAAGATTTTAAAAATAATTAACACACATCTCAATAGGGCAAAAAGTATTATTGGTCAATAGCAAGGATGGTATGTTTATGAAAATCGAGTCTTTTAGGATCTATGTAATCACTTTCTATGAAGGACAACTTAATGCCACAGAATGTAGGAGGGTGATAGAAATGCTCCTGCTTAATACCATGAAGGCCTTGCACTGCATGAAACTCTATGAAGGGAACTAGAATTTAAAATTCTTTTCACACTTTCAACAAAATCTACAAATTTTAATGATTTATAGCTAAAAGTTGAGTCTCTTTATGAAGAAGATTGCAACAGGCTGCACATAATGAACACTGCGAGCTTCATCAGAAAGGACATGTAGCAATGTTAATTAAGCATTCATTAGACAAGGAGGCTAAGTGAGCCATGGGAAAAGAAAAAGTAAGATCTAACTGTTAGTAATTTAGAAAGTCAGAATAACCTGTCTTGATTAGAAGTTAAGGGTCTCAGTTTAGGGAGGATTACCAAAACAGTGAGTAGAGTTTTTTTTTGTTTCTTTTTTTTTTTCCCCTCTTGCTTTTTAACTTTCATTTTAGACTTCAAGAGCAGTTATGCAAAAAGAATGAATAAATATGTTTAAAAGGTCAGTATGTAGTGAGAGAGGAACCAGGATGGAGTTTAAGACATCCTCACAAGGACTGATTAAGAAAACTATTATAAGAAAGCTAATGAAGGCAATTAACCCAGCATCAGGCAAAGCAACTGGTGAGGATTTTTCAAGCAAAACTTGAACTAGCTTAGATGTTCCACTCTCAATGACACAGTCCAGAGGCTCCTGACTTCTACAAAAAGATAAGAGTACATTATAATTTAGGCCTAGGAAAGAATCCAAGAATTTGATTAAGTGATAACTGATAATTATAGAGGAGAAATTAAAATTGTGTAAGTGTACTTAAAAGTAATAATATGTACTGAGACTTCCTCAAAAACTGCAAGGGACAGGCACATTTCGACTTAATTCATCTCAGTTTGAGGTGAAATCTAATGTATATTACTTTAAGGTAGAATTTACCTTTCTTCTGCAAAATATCAAAAGCGGTTGGACCCTGAGAATCACTTTAATTAATCCCATTGTCTAATCATTGGTCATTGCTTATCTATTGTCACAAACCTGATGAGGAAAATTAGAAGAAATTTTCTGATCTGTGGCACTTACCTTTCAAATTTGAATTAATTCTCTGTTCATAAACGAGCTAGGAAACAGCAGGAAGGAATGCTTGGTTGAACTTGGAGAAGAAAAGACAGAAATTATTTAAGGAAAATGAACTGGTAGAAACCTACAGTTCATTATCAGGAATTTCTCATTGATGGGAAAAACAGAGGCCTAAACAAAGAAAAGATAGAAAACAGGGAAAATGGAAAAAAATAAAAAGCCTAATGAAAATTATAAGTTCAGGTAGTATTGGCTGAAGAAATAGAAGTCTGTCAACTAAGTTGTAATAAAAGAAGAAAAGAATTATCTACATTTCAAGTCTGAGAAAAATGGGAGTTCAAATGTGTGTTCAGTTTGGTGAATGAAGTGGAAGTCTGTGCTAATGATTTGACTCTAAAGAACATAAACTTGCTGGTATATTTAGTGAAAAACTGATAAAATTAGGAGAGTACATTCTTTTCAGAAATACATGAAAGCTAAGTCAATATATTTTATATTTTCAGTTATAATAGCTTATATTTAATAAGTACTTCCTAAGTGCTTTGATAAGTACTTTGCAGGTGTTACCTCTCATGAGCTTTTTTCACCAACCTTTTGAGGTAAATACCATTTTACATCCATTTTACATGTGAGGAAATGGAGACATAAGAAGCCGAGTTACTTTCCAAGAGTTTCACAGTTAGTAACACTACTGTTATGAGTCTACTTAAAAAAAATTTTTTTTTGCAAAGAAAAGAGTGTGTTTGTAAAATATGGAGTGGTATAATTAAATATTTTCTTTTAAGGTCCTGATCATTATATTTAAAAATCTGTTTGTCAGAGCCCAAGAAATACTGTCCTTGAATTTTGACTGAAACTGCATTGAATTTAAATTTTAATTCAGGGAGACTTTTACAACTAAAATAGATTTCCCAACTGTACATGTTTTATTATACCATATCATATGTCCTTCCTTAATGTTTTAAAATTTTCTTCACAAAGCTTGTGCTAATTTCTATTATTTTTTCCTAGTAGACTTCTAGTTTTTGTTTCTATTGTGAACTGTATTGTTTAAAAACATTACATTTAGAATTGGTTATTGTTGATGTAGAGGCATATAACTGATTTTTCATATAGATCTTGCTGAACTAGAATCATCTGGTCATCCAAGATCTGGAGTCACCATCTGTTAATTATCAAACATTCCTTAAAGAAAGATTAAAAATAATTAGGCTATACAGAGCAGTCAATAAAAAGTTTTAAGTGAAGGTCCAGTTTCCATCCATCCCTAGGAACTAACACCAGCACAGTGATTCAGAGGGGAAGTAGGCAAGGCAACTCGAGGCTCATGAACAGCAGAATGGTATTGAAAGACAACCCATAAGGCACCTCTAACATCATCAAAGCCCTTCTTCATGGAACTCCTATCTACCTTTTTTTATTTAATTACATGTAAAGAAAAGTCACCAAATCAAAAAGGCAAAGCTTGAATTTTCAGAGTGTGACAAATTCCATGAAAACAACATGCAGATCAGTAAATAGAACATTCAGAATTCCCTGTATAGTCTTAAATTCATCACAGCTATCCAGCCATCCAAGCCAGATCATCCGGAGCCTCTACTAAATTCCATCTCCCTCCATATCTGCATACAAAACCAGCTCACACTTTCGACACCTTTTGATACCTCAAATCCATCACTTCTTTTAAGCTTTGTCACAGACTACTTCCAGGCTCATAGTTATCCTTCCTGGGGATATTGTGACAGTCTTTCACCTGGCCTTCCTGGTCTCCAGTCTTGCTCTTCTTAAAACCATTATGTGCATCATTACTTGTGCGACGTCTCCTCCAAGAAGTCATCCTTGAACCCTCAAGTTGAACTTCACCATTTCCTAAATGCCATATCCTTACCTTCATAGTTAAATTTGTAACTGTTTGGAATATTTTTGTTAATATGTCTGTTTCCCAAAATAAGTTTCATTCATAGTTGTACCCACAAAATTTAGTAGAATAGCTGACATCTAGTAGATGGTCATTATGTGTTTCATAAACTAAAAGCAAAGAGTTTTAACTGCTTGTTCTTCTTTTAACAGACAATCTTCAAACTACTGCTATTTTTTTCCCTAGACTAATTACATAGACATTGTGTTCTGGGATTATTTTCCCCTTGTAGACCACTCTTTGATCTTTATTTCAATTTGATTTTATCTGGAAAAAAAAAATACTTCTGGGTGAAAGGGGAGCCATATGGGTTATATGTTCTGATTTATGGCCCCTAAGGATGGATAGAGATTGATTCTTTATTGGATGAAAGCTGATGCTCTAGTGTATGTATGCAGTAGAAGAACAAGGGTGTTTCTCACTGGGATGAGAGAGAGGCCCGTAAACATTCCTGTAACTAAAATTTTAAGAATGCACGCAAAAGAATCTTGCTTTACAGAAATAATTTCACTAGTGCTTTATACAGTCACTACAGGTCCTTATTAAGAACCAGAAAAGAGGTCATGTCTGACAGAGGAGACTTATGTAGTTCCTGGCAATTCTAATACACAGATTCAACTGCTTCTATTTATTACTATTGTACAGTTTTGTATCATTCTGTGGGTTTTCTCTATTTCATAATATCTGCGATAAGAGAAGGAAACACTTCAGAAATGAAAGATTAGTTTCCTAAATCATAAAAATGAGCTTTGTAATCATTTTCCTTTAAGCAAGGAATTAAAGGATAATAAAAGCCCTAATTAAGGACCTCGTTAGCTTAACTAGATTTTCATACACAAAACATTGTTATGAAGAACTATGATAGAATGGCAGTACCTCCTGTCCACAGCAAAACCAAAGAAAATATTGCTAGGAATTTTCTTTTGTTTCTGTCCATTCAGTGTTATTGCCTTTTTTTAGGATCATCAATTCTCTTCACCCAATCCATGATTCCTCTTTCTTCTCCTTTTAGTTGCCCCTTCTTTCTGACTTCTTTCACTTTCTTTTAAAATTTACCATCATTCATTCATTCATTCACACATGCATGCATGTATGCATGCAAACAGCAATTATTAAGACTTTAATATGAGCCAGGCACAAAGCTAAGAGTTTGAGAGGCATGGATTAACATAGTATGTTCTTTTCTGTATTTCTTATCTTCTGGTCCATTCATTCATCATTAGCTTTCTATGGAATTACTTGTCTTAGTCTCTCCTTCCCTAATGGCAAAATGCTTCTTCCAAAGTAGGCTTTAAAAGCCTTCCAGATTCTTTCAGCTCTCTTCTCATATACAATAACCCTAATATTACATTAGTAACTTTTAATTTATCCAATTCCACAGTTGATATTATCAATGATACTGGGTTATTCTATTCCCTTTGTTATTGGTACATATTAAAATAAATCATTAGTAGAGATAACAGGCATATATTTTTACAGTGCAACTTTGAAACTGGATAGGGCTGAGGCAAGTGCATGCAAAATGATTCTCTCTGATCATCTGGGAAAATGGCAATAACACACTGTCCTCCATGACATGGTATTTTTGCAGTTTACATTTAGCCTGATACATTATAGGATTTGTTAACATTCTCAAATTTTTTGAAAGCAAAATTCTCTGTATTAATTTTACACCCAAAATCTAAAATGGGGAGTTGGTTTCTTAAAGTCCTGAGATTGCACTCCAAGCTCATTGAATAACAGTCTCCTGCAGGGGAATCTCAGGGTTTGACTATTTTAAAAAATACCTTGGGAGACTCAGAGTCCAGACTTTGAGAACCAGTGGGGTAAGTTTTGAAGCCATGAGATTTGGGTTAAAATCTCAGCTCTATACTGATTCTCTTTCATGAGCTTTAGTTTCCTCATTTGCAGGATTAACAATATCTAATGTATGGTGTTAGGATTAAATAATGTATTTTTTTAAAGTACTTAGTTCATAAATATCTCAACAATTAAAATATTTACTGTGTGTATTAATAATAAAGTATCTTTTTTTTACATTTTTAAATTAAATAAAAACTGGTTCTTACACTTTCTTATTCAGGTTTGTGAATCCAAAAAATACCACATGTTACTAGGGAACCAAAAGCCAAATAGAAGTGAAAATAAAGTGAAATGGATTAGTAAAATTATCTGATCAAGTAGAAAAGATGAACTACACAAAAAAGGAAGAGATAGATTTTTGCTTACTTTGACAATCTCATTCTTATTGCTGTTAATAACAGTTGGGTGCCTACAATGCATTAGGCTCTGTAAAAAGAACAAAAGTAGAGAGCACCTGGGCCCTCAGGAGGTACATTATTGATCCAGGAAAAGCCTCACTGAAGATGCGAGCCTAACCCAGGAAGACAGAATGATCAGTGGGAGCTAGTTCTTCCAGACCTCCTGGTTAGCAGGAAATAGGACACAGTGCAGGGAGTGAGAAAAAGAGAATATAGAAGTCAAAAAGCAGGCAGATTCATTCTTACAAGCACTATAAGCTATAAGGCCAGACAAAGGTCTTGAAGCCAGAGAAGTAAAAAGTGGCAGATTAAAAGGGTCAAGACTAATGGTAGAAGTGGAAGTACAGTCTATTCTAGTAATTTTTCATTAAGAAAAAAAAAAAAGGCTTAACCGTGTGCACTGCATGTGTTAAATGCTGAGTAAATGCTCACTGAATGAATAATAAGGAAAGGGATAGGGTGGTTATGTAAAAGTAATAGACATATTCTTAATATCAAAAGATCATTTTTACATTCAATAAATATTTGGAAAGTAATATATGTAATATGCAATGCTATATTGTGTGAGTGTGTGTGTTCGGGGAAGCTTGGCTATGAAGATAAATAAGACTTCAGACTCTGAGCTCAAGTGTTTAGACTATCAAGAATAATAATAGTTCAGACATATAGCATTTGAAAAGCCAGTATATTGAATATAAAACGATTCACAGCAATTTAATATTTATCACCTTATTAAGCTCAAGAACAACAGAATATATTGGCTTTTCATGGCATTTAAGACTTTTATGTCTTAAAATAACCTTATGCAATATTTGATTTTATATCACTTTAAACTATTTGTATATTTACTAATATAAGGTAGCTAGTGTAAAATGACTGCCTCAGAAAAACATCATTTTTTGGCTTGAAGGTCAATGTCTCATCCATGGATAGCCTGAAATAGCAGCTTCTGCTTCTGCTCTTTAACCAAGCCTCTTGATGAGAAATGGTTTCCCTAAGGTTTTCAAGGTCTTATTATATGCCACCTGAATGTGCTGAGTTATGATTTTCTTTCTGATCAGTTAGGGATTTTTTTAAAGCAAAACATGGCCAAAGAAAACTTAGTCACAAAATTCATGTTGTCTAAAACTGAATAAACACTCAGAGAATAATATTTATAAATACTCTTAACATGATAAATAAAATTTATTATTTTATGATAGGAACTGTGCTAAGTAAGCATTTTCCATGTATTAATCTCATTTACTTCTACTAACAACCCAATGAGGTAGTTACTACTACTATCTCCATTTTACAGATGAGAAAACTGATGCACAGAGAGGTTAAGTAAATTACTAGGTTGAACAACTATGTTGCTTGTTTTTATTTATTTTCAAACCTTAAAAAATAAGTGGTTGATTGAAAATTTTATATCCTAAAGAAAGAAAGAGAATGCTAATTTCCATCTCCTGGACACTCTTTCCAAAATTTACAACCAGATGGAAACAGAGATATGTAATAAAAAGTGGAATGCTGTCCTCACTGACCCTCTAAGAGAAATCAATATACACATTGTGTTCCTTTAGAAAATCAGAAATAGATTTCATTTTTAACCCCAATTATTCAGAGAACCTAGTGCCATATATCTCATAATCTATTTCTCTCTAGCAAAAGCAGAGAATATTTGTGTTTGATATTTTCATTTTCTGAGAGCCAGTATGGCCAAGAGGAATAGATGACCAGTAGAGAGCTGCCTAACAAAAGTAGTAGTGGTGACAGCAGCAGATGGAAAATAAACCATGGGTGTATTAGAAATAATCAGACATCATCCTACAGCTGGGAAATCAGCAAGAAGTGAAGATCCAGCTTTCTCCTCATTAAATCTGTAATTAAGGTCTCATTCTGCTTCATTGAAATCCTGCAGCGTTGGTAGGTAATACCTTCTCTGTGCTGGATTAAGAGAACCCCTACAAATGTCAGAGTGATAAGTTAATCAAAGGGTTGTATGGCAATAAAGGAATATTGGTAATATTTGGGAAGAACCACAAATAATAATAAGATGATTCTGATCAATTTCCACATGGCTACCTCAATATGATATGGGACTTGAAGAATATGGAAAAATAGTGAGGATTCTGTGTTTCCAATATAAATTTCAGTAGGAGGAATCAAAATCAGAAACTGTTCTGCAAGCTTAATAAATTTCTCTGGTACATATGAAATTAATGCAATATTTAATATGTATTAGAACCTTAACTGAGACCATAAAAAGTACTACAAAGTCAGATCCATGTATATTTAGCCAATTATTTAAATTTGACACAGGCAATTCAGGATAATTTGTAGAAAATAATTCTTATCCTGTCACATCAGCATTTGAGTGTGAGGCAGGTATACAAATAGTGCCAGTCCTAATTTGTCATCGATGAGTTTATATAAATATGTTTGTTACCATCATACAAGGCTTAGACTCCTAATGGCAGCAATGCAAGAATTAGAAAAGATCACAAAGAGAAAAGATGTGTCATTAGAGACCAAGGCTAAGATCAGCCACACCCTTGTATTTCCAATTACTGTATGTGGATGCTAAGATGATCAGTGAAGAAAAGCTGATAGGGAAAAAAAACTGAATCACTTGATATATGGTGTTGGAAGAAAGCTCTGTAGATACCCTGGGCTACCAGAAAGAAGAACAAGAGGGTCCTAGCACAAAATAAGCCCTAAGCATTGTTGGAGGTAAAAATGACAAAACTGAAGCTGTCCTACTTTGGGCACATCATGAGAAGCGGGGTTCTTTGGAAAAGACAATAATGCTAGGGAAAATAGAAAGCACCAAGAAAAGAAAAAGACCAAATGCAAGATGGATTGACTCTATAAAAGAAGCCATAGACATGAGTCTATAGGAGCTGAGCAGGGCTGTGGAGGACAGGACAATGTGGACATCATTCATTCACAGATTTTCAAGGAGTTGTAGCTAGCTCACAGCATGTAGCACACATCATATTAGCCCATAAAATCATTTAAGTAACACCTTCCTTAAGTTTATTAATTTTCTTATAGGTAGTTCTATTTATAAACTTACAAATTTCTTCTTTCAGACTTAGGAAGTTTTTATTTTCCTGACATTAAATGCATCAACACTGACCTTTCAAAACTTGATAAATCAGTTATAGCCTTCTGGGTTTTTCTCATTTGTAAATTATTTGTAATACCTACTGAATAAAATATGATGGGCTTTTGAAATAACTTTCGATATTGTTTTTAAAAAATCACAATATATCATTTTTGTCTTCATAAGGGAAAAAAATGACATACAATTGACTATATGTAAATGAGATACGAAACCCAAATGTCTATGGCAGCTATAGCATAAATATATTTTATATTGAGAGAAGAAAGAAGGAAGAGCCTGTAGTATTGTTTTCTTTTTATAGCTTAGACACAGGCTTAAAATTCACTCATCCAACTAGTTTCTAACTTCTGTCACCATGAAATTCTCAAAAAATATGGGCTCATTTCTTTTTGCTATAGATTAGAAAGACCCAAGAAGCAGTATGTCTGAACTTAGACTATATATCTGTCACTTACTGGTTGTGTAACTGCTCAGTAGCTGTGCTTAAGTGATAAACTTGATGAGACCATTTCTTCGAACCTCAAATGGGGATAAAAATACCCATCTAACATTACGTTTCTGAAAGTGCTTTGTAAAAATGGTAAATGCCTGTACAAATGCTAGTTGGTCAATGATGTGGTTTGGGGGGGCCTAATAAGTCCCTAGTTATTTTTCCCTAACGGATTTCCATTTTGTTTGGAAGGCCACAATCACTGCGTCCTGAGATATGAGAACCCAATTACCATCTACCGTCTAATATAATTCCATCATATTTTAGGGAAAGTATTTTTTAGGAGGCAAATTGTCATTTGGGATCATTATTTTGGCATTTGGTAAAAACTGTCAATTTAGTATATTCAGATTTCAACACACTTTTCAGAGCAAGGCTTCTCAAAATTTAATGTGCTCACAAGTTACTTGAGAGGAATATCCTAAATACAGGATTTGATGCAGAAAGTCTGGAGTGGGGCCTGAGAATCTGCATTACTCATAAAAGTTCCTAGGTGATGCTGATCTCAGGCCACACTTTGAGTGGCAAAGCTCTAGACCCTCTACAGGTGCATTCTCCAATATGGGCAACCAATAGTCACATGTGTCCATTTACACTTAATTAAAATTAAATTACATTAAAATGCATTTCTTCATTTGCAATAGCCACATGTCAAGTGTTCACTAGTACATGTGGTTGGTGGTACCACATTGGACAACACAGATATAGAACATTTCCATCTGACAAAAGTTCTATTGGACGGCTCTAGAGTAGAACAATAAAGGGGGGTTGGGGGGAAGGTCGCCTTGACCTATCCAGTTTCTCCAAACCCTCTAAAGTCATGCCCTTGTGTGTCTATACTTGGCTCCAATGGTTTAAACTTCTGTATCTTTTGCGTGAAAGGAAAATATAAATGACCTCATGGTAAGGCACACATTGGGGCGTTTATGATAGGGGAAGATGGGTTTTGAGTTTGAGCCTTCAGATAAAGAGGAGAGAGACTGAATGGTAGTTCCTTAACAGCGGGAAAGAGAAGAAGGTCTAATAATGCCCAAAGAGAGAATGACTAAGAGCCAGCCTTGCTCCTCTCAAAGGAAGAGTGAAGTGATATTAATCAGCACACTATTGTATACAAAGAGGGTTCTCTCAGGAGAAGAGCAGCGCATCTGTCCCACTCACACATCAAAGAGGCCTAGCAGCTGAAAATGCTTGTGTCAAATCTCCACTCAGCTTCTTTTTCTCCTTGCTTTCCTTTCCTGGTTCATTTGCTATTCTGTGGGCTGTTTAGCAATAAACCCTTCATCAGATTAACATTTCAAACCCATTGTTGGTCTGTGCTGGCTTAAATGAACTAATCATCATTAGTACTTCAAAACCTGTCTGGCTATGCCTGCAAGGGGAAAAAAGAAGGAAGAGAAGAAAGGGATAAAGAAACAAGCCTGACTCATTAAATAAGTCATCTATAAGTAGTTGGTCAAGACTAAAACAAAAGCAGAATCCTGAGTATTTTTTATTTATTAATCAATTCACAGACACTGGAGATAGAGAGGCAGAAGTGGGACCTTAAATATATATACCCATCTATACCTACATGTACATTTATATCTATATCTCTTCCCTGGGCAATAATGGAATAGAGAAATCTTTCTCAGGAAGATAAGGAAAAGAAGCTTAAAATCTCATTCATTTCTTTCTCTGTGGAAAATATTAGTTGTGACTGATTTCAAAGCAAAACTTATTACAGAACTAGTTTTCTATTCTTTCTGCTTTATCCACTTCAACTGAATTACATTCCCCAAAGTAATTGAGATGAGTCATCTATTTTACAGTAGTACTGATATTGTGTTGCTTTTAATGTATGTTTTGCATCATCTTACAGAATGCAGTTGAACCTATTGCTTTATTGGGCCAGTTAAGCCATCAGCCTGGCTCAACCTAAGTTTACCAGACAAGCTTTTGCCTAGATCAGAATTCCCAGTAAGTATATTCATTGTTTATTCTACTTTATACTAAAGTTTTCATCATGATACTTTCTGTTCTGTGGCTGAAAAAAATAAAACACGCCCAGACTGTTTCCTGTGCTTGTCTACAAGACCCAGAGAAAGTCTTAAAGCATATTCTGGATTTAAACGGTGAATTTCAAACTTAAGCAAGAACATTTTTCTCTTCTTGTGAATTCAACATTACCCTATCCCCGTGATCTAGAAGTTTGTTTCCTGAAGTGTGATGTTTGTAAGAGAGATGGCTAGAGATGCTGAAATATCACAGCTTTACAGAACATTAAATGATAGCGTCCCATATTCTCATTTCAACTCTCTTTAAATTCTTTGGTAAGGTCAAGAAGAAAATCTCTTCTAGTAGCTTATTTAACACCACTTCTACTTGCCAATATCCTATTTTAACAAACAGATCAGCCCTTAAACTCAGCATCTTCTGAAAGCAATTGTTTCTAAATAAAAGTTTTGGTGTCGCTGAGTTTATCATTTTTAACATTTTTCTTTAATTTATGGCATATTGTACTTGTTTTTCTATTCATGGTAGTAATAAAATGTTTATTAAAGTATGGTACATAAAAGATAGTTTTTAAATAAAATATTTATCTTAAAATGAAGCAAGTGAATAGAACAGAAATAATGAAAGAGTAGCACTGATTTGAAGCATTCTTTTTTGCTTTAAGGGGTGAAAAGTAGAAAAGATAATGTTGTTCCTTAGCTGTTAACCCCTTCTATACATAGCGAGTTCAATTTCTACATCAAAGACTGTGCTCATGATATGATCTTCGAAAACAATGTTTCACAGAAACTACAAGTAAGAAGATGAGAGGAAATGTCTAATTCTTTTACAGAATGACTACTTAAAGCTGAAAAAGGTGCTAGGGAGCACATAGGTAGCCTAAGTGGCAGGAAAAGATGAGCAGAAAAGTAGCAACAGCAGAGGATGTGTCAAAAATCATAAGAAAGTAAGAAAACATTCCTTATCCATTCTCTCTTGTTAGATTTCAATACGGTGAGTTACTTAGTTTGCCACAAACTTTTTCCAAAGGTGAGCTTTTAAGTGTCTCCTGTTATCTTTAAGAAGAGAGAAGAAACACAAGATGTATTTAGTATGTTTAAACTCAGTGTCACGTTGCCATTTTTTAATAAATGGGACCAAATTATTCTAAGAAGAAGCAAAGTTTCTGGGGCCCTTTATTGTTAATTACCCTAATAAGAAAAAATACTAATTCTCATTTACTGATAATTTGTTTTTTGGATAAAACCTCACAATTGTGTTTAATTAATAAACATTTATTAAGCACCTACTATTCATGAAGCAGTTTGTGTTTGCTGTATCAAGGATACAAAGTGGTACCCTGATACTTAAAGCTGGGTCTGTGGAAAAGTAATCATGGCATCACCTGGGGGCTTCTTAGAAATGTATAACCTCAGGCCCCACCCTAGACCTACCACACTGGAATGTACATGTTAAGGTGATTCATATGCACATTAAAATTTGGGAAGCTCTTTTATAAAACATAAGATTATCTTAAAGTGGCTTAACAGCCCAGTTTGGAAACAATATGGACACTGAAATCATGAAGTAATAACGAGGGATAGTTAATATAAATGATACAATGTAAATTTAGAGAAGATAATGATCTCCAAAAGTCATAAAGGAAGACAGGAGCTGAGTCTAAAAATCTATCCAGAATCAGAGGACAGAAGCTTGCCCCCACCTTGAAATGTGGTGATGATTTTTAAGCAAAGAGACGACAGAACTATATACATGCCATCTTAAATATGCAGGGAAAAAAAAAAAAAAACAAACCCTGCTTGACTAGAGTGAAGGATACATGCTGAGGACTTTTGGGAAATTGGACTCAAGGGAAAGGGCAGGGCAGTTCTGATAGTCAAACAGAAGGGTTTACTTTTTACACCAGAGGAAATATATGCCATCCTTGATAATTCGCAGACTAGGAAGTCACAAAATTAGAACCAGTCCACTGCATATGATAAATGTTCAGCATTTGAGATATTGCTATGTTTAGAAGGGATTAGCGTAGCCCCATGGTAGCTGGGATGAATTGCAGGGGTAAAAGCCAAGATGGTAGAGGCTATAAATATCCTTGGTGTGGGATCCGATGCTTTCTTTGATTAATGTCTGTTTAGCAAAAGAAAAGCAAAGGCCCTAAAAACAATAATTACATGTCAGAGACTAATACAATCAAACCACTGTATCACAATGACTATGCTGATTTGAATTTGCTTCAATTAAGGAGCTCTTTCATTGAAATAAAGTTTCTAAAAATGTTACTTAATGGCACCACTGCACTGCTGTTCCATTCATTCAGCTGAAACTCATCTCCTCTTATTCTCACATTCTATTATAACTAAAACAACAAAAGTGAGTGTAAACGATAACATTTTAATTCAGGAAGCACCTTTTCTTCAAGCAAGGCAGGGGGCAGTACGAGCAAACTCTGAATCTGTAGCGTCACACTTGGGTTTGAAACATAGCTATGGCACTCTCTGGGCCAGACACGGGTGCTTTATGACATTGGCCAGTGGCTTAACTTCCTCAATCCTCAGTTTCTGCATCTTTAGATGGAAGTAAATAATACCCATTTCACAGGACTACTGTCAGAAGGCCTGGCACATAGTTGGATCCTGAATATATAGGTGTTGCTATTAACACTTTAATCCTCATTCTTTCTCTTCACTGATGATGAGAGGACAAAACGCAAGGCAGAGATATCACCATACTCGCTTTAAATTTAAGAACAGGCTCTGCTTTTACACTAACCTAAGTTTCTATATAGTGATTCCTTAGTTAAGCCAGAGGCCTTTCAAATAAAGAAAAAAGAGAGAGAAAGAAAAAAATCAGTGCCCTGAAAATATTGAAGCGTATTCTATGACCAGTGATGTGCTGATATAGAAACTCAGATGTGGGCAAGGCTATGAGCACCTGAAATCTCTTTCCTTGGCTCTTTCAAGTTAGGCCCTATCCAGTTTTCTGGGTACTCTCCTCCACCCTCCTTCATTTTCCACTTTTTCCCCTCTAAACTCAATTGTTATTTAAACTACAAGAAAACCAACCTTCCCCATCACTCCTTCCTCCTCTAACACAAACCCAGGCTGCCCAGAAAATATTCCTTCTCCTGAGAAGAGAAAGTGCAGGAATCAAATTACCTGAGTCTCAGCTACATACATTTTTCTTAAACACGAGAAAGTCCAGAGCTTTCTAAGTGTTACCAGCTCTCCAGAAATCACTGATAGAGCCTCTCCTGAGAAACTGAAAGAGGCTTTTTACTCACAGTGATGACTGCCTCTGCACCTAGTACCTGTCTGATCTTTTTCTTGAGCACGCTTGGTAGCTAAAAAGCATGCATATGTGCCCTCACTGGTAAATGAAGAAGAAGTTCTTAATTCATTCCTAATTGAACTTATTTTTATTTTCAAGCCATCTGGTGGGGTCAGGAGTATCGTTGGTGGGAAACACTCGAGTCTACATTATTAGCATATGCAGGATATAATCAATGGCATTGATCCTTGTAATGATATCCAAAGCCTGGACATTTTCTAGGAGTGGATCTACAGATGCAAAGAGCCATTCCAGAGCTCAGAGGAAAATCTTCCCCACTCATGAACCATCCATATACAATGGAGAATCACAGAATACTAACAGGGAAATAGCTTGAATATCTAGTGCAAAATGTTTTTTTGTTCTTGTTTTTTTTTGTTTTTTTTTTTGTTTTTGTTTTTGTTTGTTTTTCGGTGGGGAAAGAAACCTTGAAATGACTTAACCAGGATAAGTCAGGACCAAACCTTTATTTTTATATATCAGAGGTTCTCAAACTTTAGGTTTCATCAGAGAATCATGGAGGGCTTGTTAAAACACGGAATTCTGGGCCCTATACCCAGAGTTTCTGATTCAACTGACCTGGGATGAGGTCAGATAATTTGCAAGTTCCCAGGTGATGCTGATGCTGCTGGCCGGGGGACCTCTCTTTGAAAACTACTTCTCACATGACCTGTCAACCATGAAGAAATACTGTGAAATGCTCACTACATAATTTTTAAAATACTCATATTAAATATCATAGTTTCTACTTCTTAGAGGAGAAAAAGTTTTGAAAAACTGGATTACCTACCATTTTATCATCATCATCTCCCCTTTCCCCAGCCCACTCGCTTGTCATGACCTTAATAAAATCCAAGCTTTTATACATTATCGGCATGTTTTTAGCTCCATATTAGGTTATCAAGATCATGCTCAGTGATATATAATATTAAACTAAAAGTCATCGTTGCTCTCTTTAAAGGAAGAACTTCTTAACATAAAAACATGATCTTGTTTGCTTGAAAATATCATGCTGTGAACTTTCCTATATTTTCATCAGGGTGAATAAAGGGGGAATGTTGATTAAATAATGTGGCTTTTGGAAAGTAAAAAGGCTGTGGTGGGAAATTAGGAAAAAAAGCAAAGAAAAAGAAAAAAAATATGCTTTTTGAGCAACAACCAGTACCTGACACTAGAGAGGGACTTCCACAGTTTCACATGATATCCAGTCAACCTGCAATGTTCCTGGTGCAGCTGCTTGCATTTTTCTTCTATTTATAAAAGACAGTGTATAATCTATGCCCCACTCTCCCCATATGTGTACATGGTCCCACTTTTAGGAACTCTACCTATACAACATGCATGACCTGTAAAACATGCCAGTAACTATTTACAATAACCCTTTATTGAAGTAGTAAAACATTTCTACCACTAAGCAATCAAAATGAGATATTTATCCTAGGTCACATGGCTATTGAGTGGTAAAGCAAGAACTATAACCCAGGTTTGTCTGATTCTAAGTCTGCTGTCCTTTTCAAAGAATCAAGGGTACTATAGAATGCTGTTCGTTTTCCTTTTATACTGGACACTACACGAAGCTCTACATATAAATAAGTAAATTTATGACAGCAGAACACAGAGAGATCAAACAGATCTAGGATGCATAGATCTGAAATACATTTTTCCCTCCTCTCTCTCACCATCATTCCTCATTCTCTCACCATAGCCCTAAGATTTTACTTGTTGGAACAGAAGCAGAAGAGGGACAGGATATGACTGCAGGAGAGGAGGAGCAGAGGCTCTGTAGGTCCCCTCTTTCTCTGCCCTGCACATACCCCAAGTGTGGCTCATGGACACTGCCACAGCCGGACAGCTTTTAGGTTTCCCAGATGCATTTCCCTGAATATCATGAATACTCATTTCATTCTCTGAGTTGGTCAGCACAAAGAAAAGCAAAGAAAGCTAAATAGCTGCTATTAAACGGCAGGCTGCCAGAAATCTGAGAAAGCACAAAATACAATATTTCAAGTCTAAAGGGAGAATTCCAAGCCAAGATTTTTGCATCTCACTTGACTATCCAGCCAATCAGCATCATGGTTTCTACTCTCTGACACGTGACCTTTTTACTGGGACACTTAGCAGTCATCCTGCAGATGTTCCAGGTGCAGGCTGAAAGCAGTTGCTTTCATTTCTTTTTTGGTGCTGAAGGCCAGTTTGCACTCTATTCTCTATTCCCCACCCCCACCCTCATTTGTACACATAGAGTCCAGTACCAATGGAATATGCGATATTAATAAAAGACTATTCTGCTCTTAGGAACTCAGTGTATCTATTTCCCCCTCATTTCTGAAAGGAAAACTAATACTAAGAAGAAAGGGATCAATAGCAGAAATAGCACATAGCACACACAGTGAAAAATCTGCTCAGCTGTTTGATGTCAGCACACTGTGGCAAAGCAGTATGTGAGCTTAGAGTAGCATTTCCTTCTGCCCCTTATGGAGTTCAGTGCAACTTAGCTGTTGGCTACTGAATTGGGTTCTGAGTTGAATTAATTTACTTTTGACACAGCCAGTACGGCACAGTGTGAGATGAAACGGATGCTGATTTAAGTGTAACATTATGAGTCCTTGGGTCTAATATCTTCATTATAAGGAATGTGGCTGTGGATATAAAGGAAACTGTATTTGTTTGTGCTCAGAACTTATGCAGGCCAGAACTAGAACTTCAGAGTTTAAGTTAAATGATAGACTGAAGAGAGACAGAGTTAGAGCTGGGCAAATATTACCCAGAATGTTTACCACATCTGTGAGTGTAAAGTACTATAGATACAAAAAAACTAGAAGAAGGAGGACCAAGTTACCCATGCTTACAACTAGCAGAAGTGACCATAAACCACAGGACGTAGGGATGACAGCTGAGAACCAATAGGCTTGGCACTGAAGACTGACAGATTGATCAGATGGCAAATATCATTAAAGTACATGTCATATTTTGATTAGGATTATCTCTTAATACCCTTGATTACTCTTTAAAGTCTATAACAGAGACAACTCTACCTACATTTGCCATCCTTTTCTATTCATAATATGAAAAAATCACTCAGCATAGATAGAAGCATTTTATTTATAGTCAGTAGACATTTATGATGTATGGTCAAAGTACCATAATAATACTTAAAAACTGTCCTCCAGGTGGAAATTCTGACATATTCACTTATAAAATCCTACTATTTGTAACCTATGACTGTCTTTCTACACATTGTTGCCATTCTTCATCTTAGGTCACAATTAGAGTTCAAAGTTTTGTCTTTTTTCTCCCCTCGTGGTCATTTACAAACTAAATTTTCACAACACGTCACTATGTCAAGTTAATTCAGACTATAAATTCAACAGCAAACTTTTGAATAGCTGTCATAGGGGATGAAAATGTAAAGAAGAAAAAGATACCATCTTGGTCTTGAAGCAACTCTTAGTTTTAAGATCGAAATTAGTTGATGTCTAGTCCCACTGTAGCAATCAAATTTTACTTATCATTATTTTTGCAGAAATACTCTCCTTAAAGTTAGACCGGTCCCCTCACTCCACTCAAAAGATACTCTACTAATTGCTTAACTCTCATTTTTCCTACTGCTTGAAAGTCTGCTTCTGCCTGCCTGTATCAGTAAGGCTAGAGTAGTTTACATAGCAGTAACAAATGATGCCAGCATCTCAATGTCTTACAAACCAAAGGTTGATTTCTTCTCTTGCTACGAGCCCATTATAGGTTGGCAAAGGTTCTGTTCTACTGAGACACCCTTATTTTGAACAATGCCAGCTGTGCTGCAGAAGAAAAAGAAATTATAACACAGCATGTCCTGATCCTTAAAGTTTCTTCCTGGAAATAACACGCATTTTATTGGCCAGAGCAAGTCACATGGCCAAACCCTATATGGATAGTTCAGCGACATACAATCCTCCTCCAGGGATAGGCAGTGAATATTAAGATACACAATAGCTTCTACTCCTCTATAACAAATTTGTTCATCCAGCAATTCTCTGCCTACTCTTAAATGTTCCCATTTCAATTCTCACTAGCCCTCATAATGTTCTTCAGCAGGGTCTCTACGTACTAAATCTACAAGTATTTATCTGTCATATATTATCTTGCAATATTTTAAAATAATTTCATTTTTCTGATGCATTTGTCTTTGTCATTCAATTATAATTTTTTTGAAGGTAGGGACCACATTTGACATGATTTCCTTGTACATACACACAGTTAACAGGACTCAGAGTAGCATATTACAGAGGCTCTACTAGCCTGGAGTATTCCTTGTTGATTGGCTTCAAAAATAACTCATCCTATGCATGTGCTGGGTTTTAATCAAAGCAAGTACAAACAAGACCCTTCCCCCTCTGCAAGCACTTGAAAACTGGGTACTTGTAACACAACTTTCTTTTATAGTACACAGGAAAACCATGTTGTATATCATTTTACCACAGAACTCATGTCAAATGTCAAAAATACATTTGACATTATATAGCAAAGTAAAGGTTGCCATTATTATAAGACCCATAGAACTTTCAAGTTACCTTTCGTGACTACTCTGGGATAGGGAAAATACAAAGTTTTCCTAACAATGATCTAGAGAATAGGTAGGCTGGAGATTAAAGTGGTTGAAGAAACTATCACTAAATAGGTTCAGCCTAAATTTACTATTACTGAAGAAAAATTGTTCCATGCACATGTGTCTCATATTACAACCAATATTATATTTGTCAAAACGCTCTGAGTATTGGCTCTGATTTTCCTACTTATAACTATAGAGATATTGGGTGTATAAGCCCGCATATCATTTACTTTTTAAAAAGTGTTTGGAGGATTGATAAAATAATTTGTTTGGTGGTTGTGGCATTCCAGGGGGGAATACAAGGGAACCTGATACAAATGTGTTGACCATGTGTGCTTCAGGGAGGATGTGCAATTAGCAAATAGAAACACAAGCAGGCAGATACATAACAACATCAGGACTTTAAGGATTCACTTAATAACAATCAACTAAATACATCAGATGTATTTAGCTCCTTGAAATTATTTCATTAGTGTAAAAATTAAGCATATGCTGCTCCTGAGTGGAGGAACGAGGGAGACTGGTTTTCTCGGGAGATTGGTAAAAACCACACAAAGCTATTTATCTTGAAATTACAGGTCTGGCTTCAACCAAGAAGCTAAAGACAGTTATTGCTACTTTACAGCTCAGATGAAATGAATTATCATTATCAGTTTAGATGCTCATTTCAGCAGGCTGTCACTGTAATATGGGTTTGGATAACCCTAATGGATATGTGGACACATGTCTGCCTGGAGAGATAATACAGTATGCTGAAAAGAGCTCTTGGCTGAGAAACGGGAATCATGGTTTATTCCAACTCTGCCTCTAATACACGAGTAATGTGAGCATCACCTCTCTGGGCAGGGTAGGCAGGGAGAGTGAGAATGAACCATATGAACATCCAGTTCCCTTCTAGTCTTAAAGTTGGTTAGGATCTTATGTAGGAAAATTTCCTTTTGGCTCTTTCTCATAGGAACTTTGTCCTCATCTTCCCCAGATCATCACTGGCCCTGCTTTTGGATCTTAGTCCAGATATTACTGCTTTCCCCTATAGATAAAAGGAATAGAATGTCATCTTCTCTCTTTTCTCTTCGAATGTACAATCTACAAATTATCCCTTAATCTAGGAAAGATTCTTAGGCCTAGTTATATGGGCTGTCTCACTCTTAAGCCTTTTTCTTTAATCTTTATAATATACTGGCACCTACTACAAAAGGTATAAGGATACTGTCCAGAGTATGTTGGTTTCAAATAAATTTTTAAACAAATAATGCTATATTTTTCATGCAATACTTCTATCACTCTTTTAAAGATAATAGGGTATGATGAGTTCTGGGTCCCTGTAATGCTGAATTGTCCTCAGCTCTTTGAGAAACTCACAACTATTATAAAAAAGAACAGTAACTAGGACAGAACTGTACGTCAGTAGACTAATTACAACCTACCTGTAGGCCTTCCCAGTCACTGGCTATTTCCTGGTTTCAGTGAAAGCTGCATGTTTCTTTTCAAGAAAGGACAATATTAAGTGTAGATTATTGAGAAGATGGGTTTACATTTTTATTTTCATTTTCTAATTTGAAACTTGGAAATTGGAGTTTAAGAAAGGTGAGGCTGATGTTAAAGTTTCAACTATAAACTAGAATTGTGACACCAAATGGAGGTGCTGGGGACAACAGGTGACAGGGATGAGGGCATGTGAACTTAGACTTATTCAGGACCTACCACAGGGCTAGTTCTCTGCTATCTTTATGCATATCCGATCCTTTAGTCCTTGCAGCCCGGCAGAAGGAGAAACAAATACAGAAAGCTTAAGTCTGTTGCCCAAGGTTACATAGTAAGGGTGGGGTCAGATTTATGCTTCAATAATCTGACTCTGGAAATAATTCTATTAACCATTAAACTTTTCTGCTTTGTAAACTCTGTATAAGGGATGAGGAAAGAAACAGGCTTCATACCTACGTGTGTCTGGCTTCAAAACTCAATGCCTTTCACCATTAGGTCAAGCTTCCTTCCCAATAGGAAGAAATGGAGTGATAAGGCATAACAATAAACATGAGCCAAATTCTTTCTCCCAACATACCCTACCCTACACCTGAAACTGTTGAGGAACACTGACTCTGAGGTGCCTTGGTATGCTCTGAATGAGAAAATACTTATTTTAGGGAAATATTTATGCTTAGGAAAACACTGAACAGCCAAAGTCACTTTCTAAAAGGGATTTGGTATCAGTGGATAATGGCAGCGGGGAGGGGAGGTGGTCTCCTCCCAGTTCTTCCACTTACCAATTGTGTGATCTTGACTAAGCTACACAACATGGATGGGTTTCAGATTCTGCATTTGTAATATGAGGATACCAGGCACAATGTAATTTATTAGTTTTCATTATTTACCCTCAAAGCAATAGAATCCATCATTTTAATAATATTAGGTCCAAACCTAACATGTGACACAAATACAAGTGGCTTTCTCTGGCTGCCAGAGAAATGACATTACCATCCCTCCTCCCACTCTGGGCCAGCAAGATGGCTGGGGACTTCTCAGTGCTCGGGAGCAAAATACCTGCTTTAGATCCCTTAGGTGGTCTCTGAGCCCCTTCCTAACTCTGATAGTCCATGAAAGTCTAGAATCCCCTGGAGGAGTATCAGGGAATCTACTTTTTGTTAATAAAACCTTTGCTGTCTCCTTTGAAGAGTTGTAATCATAAACCTTGCAATTAGTCCCCTTTGAATTACAGATGTGATTTATTTAGTTTTAAACACACTACAACAACCAGCACTTTAAACAGATTTACTCATCAGTGCAGACAAATGAAGAACTGGACTTTGATCCATTACCACTGTGCCAGGAATTGATTTTGGGGAAAGATATGCGATTATGGGATAGAATGTGAATGGAGACGGTTTGGGCCAACCTCAACCCTGATTCTACATTTGTGTGTGGTGCAGCATGAGTGACACAGGGCGTGAGGAGTGCTTCATAAGATGTAAAAGGAACTGATTGATTTATCGATCTAAGGAAGACAGTCTCCTTGATGGAGACATGCTGTCAAACAGTGGCAGGATGTGCTGCTAAAAGCCCTCCAGATTGATAACCCTACCTGGCACCTGATCCCTCGTCACTGTGGCAGGTGAAGAGTGCTGGAAATGTACTCACAGCTGCATTAATAAGATAGAAGGAGAACAAACAAGGAAGCCTGGGTCAGGCAAGACTCTGACTGAGAAAAGGATTTCCCACTGCTCCGTATTTCCTCAAAACTGAAAGTCTTTCAAATGGTGTGATACACAGAGGCTGACAATGAGACAAAATAGCTAATCTAGCTGAAAAGGTGTACGGTAGCAATGACACCTCTGGCTTCTGAAGTTCTGTGATTTGGTTTTCCCATCTGTTCCTGCTTCTAAAATTGGACAATTCCTGTTTGAATTCTTAGGTAATTAGAAAATGCTTTGGAAATAGTGTAGTGTGACACACACCTGGCATAATATGCAAAACACTTCTCCTTTTAAACCACGTTAGAGAATCTCCATACACAAACATGGCCACATCCTACCACATGGATCAATAAGAAAACTTAAGAGGCACGTACACGCACACTTTTACAGAAGTTATCTTTAACACAAACTTCTAGGCAAATCACAGCCAAGGATCAAACACCAGTGATAACCAGGGGAGGCATCCAGCTAAGACCAGCACTGTGGGCAAAAGTAATGGGGGGAATAATCATAATGGTATTGAAAAGAAGGTATTGATGCTATTACTTCTCAGAAGACCAGTATAATCTGTGACAGGCAGGTCACACCCTTCTGAAAAGAAACAATCCAAAGTCTTAAAAGAGAAATTAGCCAGCTCCAAATCTGGAAAGAAAATTGGAGTTTTTGATATAATGTTTATGTACCCAATAGGATGAAAAGAGTAGCTACAGATGGGAAGCATTAAAAACGTTATTGTAGTATTTCTAGCACTAAAATTTAAACTGCAGAACTACATAAAGTTTGATCTAGAAAGATCAGAGAATTCTTAATCATCTTATTTTACCTATGAGAAAACTGATGCATAGGGAGTGAATTTCTCCAAAGTCATATTTTATGTTAGTGGGGAAGGAGCTAGGATTTGACCCTGATCTGACTGTGGATTTCAGTGATCTTTCCATTACATTATGAATGCATAGTCAACCTCTTACTTTACCTAGATCTTGTAAAACCTTTTAAATATGATTAAGTCTCCCCTCACTAACAATAACAATAACAACAATAGCAACAATAAAAACAATTATAACAAAAAACTCTCCTGTGGCTACAATATTACCAGTTTTTCTTCTTTTACATTTAACTTCTATTAACATAAATTTCTTCCCAGTCAAGACTGGATTGAAATAGGCTCCTATCCTTGACTTTGAGATAATAACATCCCACACAGGGCATCCACCATCATTCTAGAAACTGTGCCCTAACTTTCAATGGGTGTATCACCAATTATAGGATGAAACAGTGTCAGATGATGGTCTTGGAAAGAGAAGAGGCCATTAACGCAAAGCTAATTCTCTAGCTTCATGAAAACAAAATCTGGCAAAGAAAGCAGAATCTTTTACCAGCCCCAAATTTTAGAGAGGAACATGAGCAGGTGAATTAGATCTCTGAAGATAACATTTTAGGTGGAGCAAAAGTTCTATACAATTTCATAGTCTACTGAATACTGCTTCTGCACAATGTTTTTTTTTTTTTTAACAGGAGATCTGTAAATTTGGCCAGGACTATTGATCATTATTTTTGGTAAGCTCTAAATGTTGAAACAAATCTACACACAAAAATGAGTTTGTTTTCTTTATATTAACAACGAATTATCTGAAAAGGAAAATAAGAAAACAATTCCATTTATAATAGCATCAAAAAAGCAAAATACTTCAGAATAAACTTAACCAAGGAGGTAAAATACATGTACACTCAAAACTATAAAATGCTGATGAAAGAAATTAAATGGAAAGACATCTTGTATTCATAGACTGGAAGAATTAATATTGTTACAATGTCTATCTTTAAATTTTTGAGATAACTATAAACAATCAATTGTAAGAAATGCTACAGAGAGATACTACATACCCTTTATCCAATTATCTCTAATGGAAAGATTTTTCAAAAACTATATTATAACAATCAAGATATTATCATTGATACAGTCAAGATCTATCACCATAAGGATCTCTCATGTTGTGTCCCCTCTAACTTTTAATAACCACGCTCACCTCTCTCCCACACCCCCATACACCATAGTCTGTTCTTATTCCCTGGCAACTGCTAATCTGTTCTCTATAATTTTACCAGAATATAAAATAAATGGAATAATATAGTATGAACTCTTTGAAAATTTACCTTTTTTTCTCACCATAATTCTCTGGAGATGCATCCAGTTTGTTGTATGCTGAGTAGTATTCCATGGGATGTATATACCACAGTGTGTTTAATCATTTTCCCATTTAAGGATATGTAGCTTGCTTCCATTGTGGATATAGTACAAAGAAAGCTATCAGCATTTGTGTCTATGTGTATGTATGTACATAAATTTTTATTTCTCTGGGAAAAATGCCTAGGAGTACACTTACTGGGTCATGGTAGTTTCATGTTCAGTTTGTTTTTAACAATCTACCAAACTGTTGGGAATTTTGCATTCCCAACACCAATGTATGAGTAATCCAGTTGCTGTGCATCCTCATCATTTGGTATTTTACATTTTTAAAAATTTTTATTTTTTTTAGGCATTCTGATTAGGTATGAAGTTATATTTCATTGTGGTTTTAATTTACATTTCCCTACTGGCTAATGATATTTCACTTTTTCCATATGCTTATATTCCATCTGCATGGTCTTCAGTAAAATGTCTGCTCATATCTTTTGCCCATTCTCAAATAGGACTGTTTGGCTTTTTACTTTTGAAATTTGGGATTTCTTTGTTTATTTGTTTAGATAGCAGTCAGTTGTAGAACATGTAGTTTGAAATTTTTTCTCCTAGTCTACAGCTTGTCCTTTCATCTTCTTACTAGGGTGATTTGAAGAGAAAAAAAAAATTAATTTTGGTAAAGCTCAAGTTATCAATTTTCCCTTTTATGTGTGTGCTTTTAAAGTCAAGCACAAAAATTATTTGCCAAACCCTAATTCCAAAGATTTGTCTATGTTTTCGCCCTAAAAGTTTTATAATAGTATGTTTTACAATTAAATTCATGATTATTTTAATTTTTATATAAAGTGTGAGGTTTTTAAAAAATTTTTTTTTGGTCTATAATTGTTCAACTATTTATTCTATGCTATATATGTTAAAACTCCTATTCTTCCTCATATGCTTTTACAGTTTGGTAAAACTCAGTTGAGCATATCCATGTGCATATATTTCTGGGTTATTTATTCTGTTCCATTGTTCTATAAGTCTACTCCTTTGTCAAAGCCATGCAGTCTTGATTACTGTAGCTATATGAGTCAGGAAAACAGATGACTGATTCCTCCCACTTTGTTTTTATTTTTCAAAATTCCTTTGCATTTTGACATCAATTTTAGAATAATCATGTCTATATCTACAAAAAATCTTTCTGAGTTTTTGATAGGAATTGCATTTAATCTGTTTATCAATTTGGGGAGAATTGACAAATCTACATTATTGACTCTTCCAATTCATGAACATGGTCTCTTTATTTAGATAGATAGTCTTTAATTTCTTTATTCAGAATTTTGTAGTTTTCAGCAAATTCTAAATATTTTTTATTAGATTTATATCTAAGAATTTAATTTTTCAGCAACTATAAATAGTATTGAATTTTTAATTTTAGTGTCTACATGCACAATGCTAGTCTATAGAAATACTGATTTTCTTTGTAATATTTATCTTTTATTTTCTGCTCTTTAATTCACTTATTAGTTTTAGGAGTTTACATATAGCATCCTTACGATTTTCGACCTACACCATCATACTATCTGCCAGTAAGTAGTTTTATTTCTCCATTTTGATTTCTATGGCTTTTATTTCCCTTTCTTCTAGCCTATTTCACTGACTAGAGCTTCTAGAACTATGTTAAAAAAGATTGGTAAGAACAGATATACTGCTTTGTTGGCAATATTAGAAGTAGTAAGTCTTTTACCATTAAGTAAAATGTTAGCTGTAGGGTTTTTGTAGGTTTTTTACCAAGTTGAGAAAGTTCACCTCTATTCCTAGTTATCTGAGAGTTTTTAATCATGAATGGGTGCTGATCTTGCCAAATGCTTTTTCTGTATTAATAAATATATGTGATTTTTATCAGGTTTTTAATACTGTGAATTACATTGATTGATTTTCAAATACTGAATCAATATTCTATCCCTAATATAAATCCTACTTAATCATAATATAAATTTCTGTTTATACATTATTGAATTCTCTTGGCAATATTTGATAAGAAATTTTGCATCAACATTCATAAGGGACATTTTTATGTATTTTTCATTCTTGCAGAATTTTTGTTTGGTTGTGTTATCTGGAAAACACTAACATCATAAAATGAATCAGTCTATCTTCTCTTCTCTTGTGTTTTCTGGAAGAGACTTTGTAGAATTGGTATTAATTCTTCCCTAAATGTTTGGAAGAATTATCTCATAAAACCATCTTATCCTGGAAATTTATGTTGCAGAGTTTTTAAACTATAAATTAAAATTTAACAGTTACATGACTATCAAATTTTCTCTTTCACAATGGGTAAATCGTAGTAGTTTGTGCTTTTAGAGAAATTGGTCCGTTTCATCTAAACCTTCAAATTTATGTTTGTAGAGTAGTTCATAGCACTCCCTTATCATCCTTTTATGTCTATAGAGCCTGAAATGATATCTTGTTTCATTCCAGATATTGGTAACTTGCCTCTCCTCTTTATAATGTGGTTGGGGAGTGGTCGGTTTTTCAAATGTTTGTCAAAGAACAACCAACGTTTTGGTTTCATGGTTTCCTTTTTTGTTCTTTTTTTGTTTTCAGTTTAATGAATTTCTATTCTTAATTTTTTGATTTCCATCTTTCTACTTTTAGGTTTATTTTGCTCTGCTATTTCTAGGTTTCTCAGGTAGGAATTTAGATTACTGATTTGAGATTTCCCCTTTTCTAACGTAAGCAGTAAGTGCTATAAATTTCCTCTCACCACTCTTTTAGCCATGTTCCACACTTATTGCTATTCTGCATATTTATTTTCATTCAGTTAAATGTGTTGTGTGTGTGTGTGTGTGTGTGTGTGTGTGTTTAATTTCTCTTAGTACTTCCTCTTTGACCCATAAATTGTTTAGAACTGTGTTGTTTAGTTTCTAATTGTTTGGAGTTTCTCATGTTATCTTTCTGTTGTTGATTTCTAATTTGAATCCACTGTGGTCAGTGAACACATTTTGTGTGATTTCAATTATTTTGAATTTATTGAGATTTGTATTATGATCCAGGGAACTTACCACCATATTGGTCTTTGAACCCCAAGGTACCTGACTGATCTGTTCTTTTCTCTCCACCCTTTGGAGTCTTCTAATATTTCTTTTATATATAATGTCTAAAGAATTTAATTGTGCTTAGTGTGGGAAGAGAGGAAAGCACATCTACTCCATCCTTCCAGAAGCTGATCTGAATTCCTATATTTTTTGTTTACATATTAAAGCATTATTCTGGAGAATAATTCCATCAGCTTTATCAAAATGCCAAAGGAGGCGTGTCACACAATAGCTGAGGGAGCCCTTGGCTAGGCCTTTCTCTTAGAGTAAGTAGCCCAGAGCCACTCTTCCCTTCATCTGTCCCTATAGCTGACCGACCCAGCAGTTGTTTTTATTAGTATTAAACTCACTCATTATACCCTCATAGGAGCCGACATCAAATGCCTCTTATAATTCCTGAACTCCCAGGCATTCTCCTACACTGAAAGCCAGCCACTGTCCCAATCTATATCCTGCCTGACTATAGGTAATATGTTTATTTCCCACCTGCAGGTACATGTGCACTGCCTGACTTCAAACACCATCTATGATGTAAGCTATGAGCTGGATTCCAGGTCAGCTTCCCAATCCACAATCTTACTGAAGTTACCATGGCATTTTTTTTGAGGGGGAAGGGGGCACAAAACTAAAATACTTTACCTGAGCAATGTATGTATGTACGTGTATATACATACATACATATATATATATATGTATACACACAGATACATATACATATATATACACACATATATACACACATATGTAACACATATATACACATACATATATATATGCATACACACATGTACATACATTTATATATATAAAATCATAAGACATTTAAGTTATCATTTTCAAGATACTGGGGGAAATAAGATTCATTCATTCCTTTTAAAACACTCACAAATGAAAATAAACATCGACATAATGTCACCTTCAAAATCAGTGGTAAGATAGTGGAGTTACTCTCACCTAGAGACCTAAATTTCAGTTTGGGGAAGGAAGGGTTAGCCAGTTGCTACATATCCAGGCAATTCTTTCATAAATTACTACAGGAATAGAAATTCACCAGGATCTCAAAAGGTCCTTTCATAAAGACGCCTCTTTAGTGACAATTAGCATAGTTTCACTAGCAGAGATGAGGAGGAGAAAGAAAAAAAGGAAAAAGATAAAAGGATAGGTGGATTAAAGGAAAGGGTGTAACCTTTGTCAGCCAGGATGAAGGCTGTCATGCTGATGAATGTTCTTAAGCCCCTAAGGGGACGCTGCTGGCAACTGTAGTATTCTCAAGTTTTGAAAATGAGGGTATTATCCAAGGAAAATATTTATTGATCTCAAAATGCGGAGGGTGTGAGATTTATGATTGAGAAATTATATTAAGTAATTAATTTATTTACTTACTCGAGTGCTGATCTTGGGTTCCTTGTAAATTAAATTAAATACAAGGACAAAGTCGTGAAAAGGACAACCATGCATCTCTGTGAAGTTAGAACTAAGGAAGTTAAGACATAACTAAGACAGGAAATATTTGAGGCCTAAAAATTGGACCACCTGACGTGATTGGATGACCACTCATCCACTCTGTGTGATTTTTAACAATTTGTTAGTCTATGGTTGAGAGGAAGATTTGTCTAAGTAGTAAAAAGAATACTGAAAGTGAAAAAGTGCAAGACAGATGTATAATTATTCTCTATCCCCCTCTACCCTGGGCACTGGAATTGTTTTCACTGAGCAATTTGAGATACACTTAAGATTCAAGCTGTCACTTTCCCTAAATACAGAGAAAATATGGCTATAATGCTTGACTACAGCAGCAATCCATGATTTAGATAACAAAGGAACTTAAAATTTAAGAGCAGGGTGAACCAAAGAGAAACATGACCTATTTCCATTTACTAATTTTCCAAAGGACAGGTTTCACATATTCTTACAGCTCTTCTGGTACCAACTGATTCAAGGGGCACCTGGATCCCAAACCATGCGGTCAGTATTCCAGGAGTCCCCACAACATCTTCGGGCTCAAATGCCTGCAGAGTGAAGGTGACTGGACACAAACAGAGAAAAATGGAGTTGCTATGCAGATAAGTGTATGATAACAATAATTACCGATCCCCTTGCAGCGTGGGCCTATCACTGCCCTGACCCGGCATCCAGAATGGTGACTGTAATGAAAGTCTGACCTTCCTCATTGTTCTATCCTCTTATTCCAACTCCAAATCACCAGGAAATAATAAAGTGAGAACAAGAATGACTGCTGAAAAACAGACTTGAGAAAATGATTTTGTGAAACAGATATGCTCAAAATATTGGAACCTTGTATTATCCAATCACGAAGGAAAGGAAAACCTGTGGAGTTTTCCCTCTTGTTCTGTGAATGACAGAATATTTAAGTGGCTAGAGGATGAAATGAGTGCCTAAAACCCAATATCACTGCTTCTAGGTTGTTTCCGTTATTGCTAAAACTAGATCAAAATACGATAGGCAATCGCTATGACATACTTCTTCAATAAAAATGAAGTGACAAAACACAGGAACTAACATGGCAACCCTGTTCTCTGGTTCTCCATCAGAATACTGCCTACCTCTTTATTCTCTTTGCACATTGCTCAGCGGATTAGGAGAGAGACTGAGAGGGACACAGGAATGCTCTCAGTGTGGCTATCTCCCACAGGCCCTCCTTTAAGTTTAAAGCTCTGGAAATATCTCTGCAAGGCAACCATGCTTTCCTTTCACTGGCTACTAGACTCCACACTCTAACAAACAGTGGAGGTGGAATGTGGTAGAGGGGAGAAGATGACAAAAAGATGACAAAGCTAGAAAGAACAAAAATAAAAACATTTCATTCAACCTATCCTCCCATCATTATTGCACCCAGGAATCATGCAAGAGTCTCTTTCCAAGACTCAATTCAGTATAAAATGCTGGGAAGATAATAGACCTGGAAAAGCTAGAGATTCTGAAACTCTACAAAACATGATATCATCAATAATATATACCTTCCCACAGCTTGGTGAAAATAAAATATTAATATACCCAATTTTAAAGAGGAAAACAAGGCTGTGTGCTGGGGTGTTTTTCATCTAATATCAATGCTCTTGTTCACACATATGTGCTCCAGTGAATTCCATAGTTTCTTTCCTATCTGCAGCCCTGACTTGGGGACCTATACCTCAGCCAGGAGAGAGGAGCCATGGGCTCCTGGGCTAGTGTATGATATGACAATGCTTCAAAGGGGTGCACGGGATGTTTTTATTTTTAATCTGGATATCCTCCAAGCTCTTTCTTTAGCTTCCTTGGGGCTTTTTTTTTTTTCCTTGTCTTTTCAGACTCAATTGTATAGTCCATGTATGGGCGTTGCATTGCTCGTTTGCACCTCCTCAAACAGGCTCTTCACTTGCCCTAAAATATAAGAATAGTTATTGAGATTTTAAAAAGTGAAAGGATTTAGGTAGGTTTCGTATCATCCCAGCTCAAGGGAAATGTTAATGTGTCTTGATGGAACATCATTAAGTCTTTATGACAGTATAAAAGCAATAGCAGAGCTGGCAAGAAAGACATAATATTCTTCAGATCAAATTTGGAAAGCTGGTCTTCAGAACTCTAGTATTTAAGCTGGAAAATGTGCACATACTGGATCATTTATCATACTGGTGTGTTTCAGAATTCCCAAAAAATGTTAAGGAAAAAACCCTATCCTAAAGACTAATGGCAAATTTCACTTTAGCAGGAACATTTAAAAGTATTCACGAGTTCATCACCATTTAGTATGCTTGTTTAGTCATCGGAAAAAAAAGTATGGCTAATATATCCCTTAAAGATGTTTATTGATTTCAGTTATATCACAAAAGAAATTTAAGATACATGCAAATGACATCTAGATTTACAGAATGTTGTTCTAAGAGAACACCAAGGAATATCTAATCCAGTGATCTCAAACAGATTTTTGAAGAGCGCTAGGGCTCTCTGGAGTTGCCTAGGCTCCTGGGATAGACAACAGAAAGGTGAATCAATGCCAATAAATAGGGCTCAGAACCCTTTAGTTTGATTTAAATAGGAAAGCTCTACTTTTTATGTTTTTTTTTATATCGTTTCATTGTCTGACATCAGAAAGAGACATACTCATTAACACTATGCCCTCTCTATTTTTAGAAAATATCATTTTCCTTGAATTTGTGGGGAAGATTAAGTAAAATATCAAAATGTGAAAAATAATATATAAAATGTATGTTTAAAAATAATAAAAGTAATATAAACAATGTATTTTTTATAACTGAGAAGACACTTTTGGTAACAGTTATATTGCAGATGTGTACACTGAATCCTATGGGTTCCCGATGCTGCCAAACTTCCATGTCATAATTTTTCTAAACTTAAAATTGCGTTATCGTATCTATAAAATTAACATTCTAAATTACTTAGAATAAATATGCATAGATGTGCACCTGTGTATTGGCCATGCAAATTAGCACATGCAAATATGCTTATAGATTAAAATCAATCAGGGTGTAGACCTAAATGAAATCAGTTTTGGTCAATTTCAATTTCACTAAATCCTAACTCTCTTTCACATTTAGGTTAAGTGTTCATTGTGAATACAGAGAACTTTCTACCCCATACAGCTTCAGATACCCTGAGACATGAGGAACTGTCTACAAAAGACAATGATAAATGCATTGCTGATAAAGTTGCTAAAGAAGCAGATGAAGATGACGTTTTAAAAGAGAAATAACAAGAAAACAAGGATGTTCACGGAAATTATAGGAAGGTACCTATGCAAAGTATTATGATGTATGCTATATAAAGCAAATTAAATGATATCACTGTCCTTGCAGCCCAGAAGTTTATAAACTGAACATACCAAATATCAGAGATCTATTTTAATGAGATTATAAGTATCTGCATAGGAGAAAGAATCTCTCAATTTCAAAAGATAACAGTTAGAGCTGGAAGTGATTCTGGTAATCACAGAGGGAATTAAAAATCCAAATGCATACGAAGGACAGGAGAAAACCTGACTTAGCGAAGTGTGCTGGTAGAAGAACAATGAATGAGTGGTTTGATTTTGGTAAACTATGACACACCGAGCAGAATGACTATGGCAGATCCAGCCCAAAAGGGACAGCTTTTCATCAAGTCCAGCACATTGCAACCATTCAGAAATGATGTTACCAGCGATTTATTTTGTCAAGAAAAGGTAAATGCAAATCTTTCTCTCCTTTTTTAAAAACAAAAACAAAAACAAAAACAAAACAAACAAACAAAAAAAACCTCATCACTTAATCCAGTAAATAAAACAAAATAATAAGGACCAAACAAAACATGAATTTCATCTGCAGTCATTGACCTCTATGTTCTCGGAGTTTATAGTGAAGGGAATTGAGTTCCTGAGAGATAAATGGTGCACAGGGCTCCTAAGTGGGCCTTACAAAGCTTAGATTTCAGCTCTTCTATCCCCTCAGGAAATAATCTGCACTTTGGAGATTATAAAGGTGAGAAAAACTTTCCTCTGTCCATGCCTCATATTTTCCTTTCATTGCTAGCTTCTTGGTTTTACCTTAACAATGTGCTGGGCTTGCTCAGTGGTGGACACACTGCCAATGAGCCACTGCCTTCCTCCTTTCCAAACCCAGCTCAAGCCGCTCTTGATGGCTGTTTGAGCCCTCTGCTCAGGCCAGGAGGGGCAAGAGGTTACCTCTCCCTGCCCACTCCCTCACCCATACAGAATTTCAGAAAAGACATGTTTTCCCTCTCACTGCAAGAGCAGCAAGTTATTTTAAAGGTTTTAGGTCAGAACATATTCCAATGGTATTCGTTTTTCATTTCTCATCCAGGTGCCTAGTGTAGAAATTGTTCCACTTAAAAAATATTTTTATTTTTCTATATCGGTTCCCACTTTTTGTCCAGCATTCATTTCTGTCAAAGGAAGGGAGCAGCAAAGCAGTGTTATACATGTCAGATGGAGGGGATCTGCTAAGTGTCATTGAGATAAAAGACAACGGCCTATATTCTGCAGCTGTTATGCATGAGCATGCCGTCCTTAAGAGTATGGTTAGGGTTAGAGCAAATTATTCCTGAGAAATAGCTTATGCAAACATCACGATCTCTAAATAATGTCTAATAAAAATTAAGCAAGCTTCTTCTTCTATCTCATTTCTAAGTAAATGGGTGTCTTAGCATTACCTCAAGCAGTAACCTTGTCATATCTTGCTAACTGAACAGTATCATAGTTTGCCGTGGAGGATGGCAGAGTTCTACAGTAAGTTCTTCTTGCAAACAGAAAACACACTTGCTGACAAACAGAATGGAGTATATTGTGCATTCTTATTAGGAGAACTTCAATCAGGAATTTAGGAGGTGAATAAAGAGGCTATAAAGCTATTTCTCTAACTCCACATGTGATGTGGGGTTAAGACAAGGGGCTTAACTGAACTTTAACCATCTGAAAAAGTTATACTTTTTACTCATTTGGAATCCTCTGTGAAGACTTTAAGCACTGACATGTCTGCAGTCTCACTAGGTAGCAAGAAAAGTAATGCAATATAACTTTTCATTTTCAATTGTATAGATCAAGCACAACATAAAATGGAGTATGTTTACAAGAGGAAAAATATTTACAAATATTTGACATTATCAAATATGATATCCTTTTAGTGGCTGTGCTTGAGGATGCCCTAACTAGAATGAAGACAAAGGGGCAGAGGGCAGAATTTGGTGCAAATGGCAGTCATTTCATTGGTCACAGGTAGAGCAGGGGACAGAGAGCACTGAGCATGCTGCATTAGGTCAGTCCTGCCCACTTGCCCTCATGTGAGGCTGGGGTGAGGAACAGGTTAAGGCTTCTCCAAAGAAGAAAGGTGGGCTTGGCATTTAGTCCTATTTCACTATACACTGGTTACTCCTCATCTGGGAAATCAATCTAACTTATTTCAGACTGGAAAGTAAAGTTATATAGAAAAGTAAAATGTGATATACGAAAAGTACCCATTTGAGAGACATAAGATGAGGGCTAGAACACAGATCTTTTGAACACAGACATATACTACATCAGTCTACTGGATGATCATGTGATTGCCTTATTTTACCTCTCTCCCCTATCTGATTGCTCAATAGGTGTGTAATGTAATAATCAGGACAATTTCTCACTGAGGCCTTAGTAAGATCACATCATTTCAAGAAAAGAAGGCAACATACCCCACCAACATGAGAACATTTCCATTCAAATAGTTCAAGAGCAACTGAGAACAATCACAACTGCTGGGGTTCTCTCTTGCCTGGGCTCCCAGAGAAAGTCACTTTGGCTGGCCTGAGCATGACATTCCTGCCTCTAGTCTGTAGGACCCATCTCTTGTTGCACAGTAGGTTTCTGGCAAGAAGGAGCTGATTTCCCTTCACACAGTTAGAGACACAGAGCCTCAAGCAAGAAAACAGAACTTTATAAATCTCTGAAATCACTAAAGAACCACAAGTAACTCCTGGTAAGCTTCTCTGACATATATTAAGAGTTGTCGTACTAGGATGTAAGTTCCATGAGAGCATAGGGTTTGTCCACCAACTCATATGTGCCCAACTGAGCACAGAGCCAGCACATTGTGCTCATTACACACTTATTAAACTAATACCTTAAACATTAGGGACATTTATTTAGACTCAAATTCTTATTCTGGCAGACTGAATTTTATCTTGAGTACATTTTCCTTTCATGAGCTGTCAAGCTTCTCTCTCCCTCTATCTTGTATACACACAAAATATCATTATTGTATATAAACACTTGCTGCACTCAAACTCTAGAGTCCTCTAGAAATTAAAATTTCCTGAACGTTTTTGCCCTCCTGAGCTATCTGGAGAATCAGCCATTATCCTTAGAGTGACACAATCCTTAAGTCACTGAAGGGAGAGCATCTCCATGCTTGATTACAGTTGACCTGGGATGGGAAACTTTTCTGGGATACATTTGCTAGAAGGAATCTGTTGGTGTTATAAATACTGAGTGTTCTAAAAATGTCTGGAGCTCTCTGTCTATGATGTGGAAGAAAGGCTCAAAGAACATCTTTCATAAACATACTTCAAAGTCAGCAATAAATTGCAAGTTTATACTCAATCACATATAATTTAAGTACATTTTCAATACACTTAGATAAAAAGCTTTAGCCTATCTCTCTAAATGTTTAGACCTTCTAATAAAATAAAGTGTACAGATATTAATTTAAAAATATGGGAATTTTCTAAGTTTAATTTATATTTAGACTAGCAAATTAAACTTGGTTATTAATAAAATAATTTGGGAAATCATAAGGGTTATTTTTTATTTTTCTCATAGTATGTATGATTGATCTGACAGAGCACATTAACTATAAGATGAACTAAATATTATTTGCAAATGTATCAAGTAACAATAGAAGAGGCCAGGAAAAGGAATAGTGTCAAATTGAATAATATAAATTAGAAATAAATCCATAGATGCATTAATTAATTTAAAAATTTGGTATCCAACTATGAGCCAAGCACTAAGCTAGGTGCTGCACCTAGAGTAAAAGAGACATTGTTCCTGCCTCACGCACCGTATAATCCAGTGGGGGAGACACGCATTAATATAATAATTGCATAAATGCAAAATTTCAAAATGTGGCAAGTACTCTCAAGGAAAAGTCAGGTTGCTCAGACAACACAGAGTACAAGACCTGATCTTATTTAGGCTAATGTGGAGGGAGAGGGCTTTCCTGAGGCACTGATGCCTGCACTGAGGTCTGAAGGGTGAGGAAGGATGAAGGTAACCAGGTGGGGCCAGGTGGTTATAGGAAGGAGAGCACAGCATGGGCAAAGGAGGGAGCCCATGGTAGGAGGGAGCCCATGCTTTCCGTGACCTGGAGTTGGCTAGTACAGTAGCCTGAGTAAAACAAAAAAAGCGAAGCACAAAGCAGTTAAAGGTATGGATAAGAGGTCTGCAGGTCATATGGGGCTCTGAGGCCATGAGAGAGATTTTGGCCTTTAGTTTCAGGACGATGGGAAGACTTGATTTAGGTGATTCTCATTGTAAAAAGACTTCTCTGCTTGCAACATGAAGAGTAAACTAGAGTGGAGCAATAGCCTTTGGGAAATAAGTGAGGAGGCTTTTTCTCTGGTCCAGATGAACTGGGATAGTAGTTTGTACTGGTGTGGCAATGGTGATGGTACAAAGGAAGAGAAGTACATGGACTTGAGCAATATTCAGTAAGTAAAACTGATATAGTGTAGTCATATATTGGATGTGGGGGATGAAAAAGGGAGGTGCCAAAGGTACCTTCAAAATAAAAAGGCTAAAGAACTCTGAGGCACTGTTATGGGTTGAGTTGTATTCCCCCAAAAAGGTATGTTAGGGTCATAACTATTAATACTTCATAATGTGAATTTATTTGGAGATTGAGTCTTACAGAAGTAATTGAGTTAAAATGAGGTCATTAGATAAGTTCTAATCCAACATGACTAATTGGATACAGATAAAGGCACAGAGGCAAGACAATATGAAGACACAAGGAGAAGATGCTCATCTACCAGTCAGGAAGAGAGGCCTGGAATAGAACCTTCTCTCACAGCCATCAGAAGGAACCAGATGTCCCCACATCTTGACTTCAAACTTCAAGCCTCCAGAACTATAAGACAATAAATCTCTGCTCTTTGAGCCACACAGTTTGTGGTACTTTGTAATGGCAGCCCCAGCAGACTAACACAGTCACGTATAGCCTAAGTGAGCTGTTCTTTCCACAACAGACACAAGCTAGGAGGTCATAAATAGAGAATTCCTGTTCTCTTAATGTGAACATCTAATATAACCAAAGCGCATGAATCAAAAACTTAGAAATTAACATGGTGTATTACTGTTAACTAAAATGCAGATTTTACTCAAATTTTACCAATTTTCTAGTCTTTTTCATGTTCCAGGACCCAATGCAGGATTTCACATTGCATTCAGTCATATGTCTCCTTAGTCTCTATTTGTGGTAGTTTCTCAGATGTTCCTTTTTTTTTTCTTTTTCATGACTGACAGTTCTGAAGAGTACTGGTCAGGTATTGTATAGAATATCCTCAAACTGGGGTTGCCTGATGTTTTCTTCTCCTGATTATTATAAGATTATAGGTTTTGGGGAAAAACACCAAACAGAATGTCCTCCTCATCACATCTGGGTCACATGACATCAACATGAGTTATCACTGGTAATGTTAACCTTGAGAACTTGGTTAAGGTAGTCATTGTCAAGATTTCTCCACTGTAAAATTACTATTTTCCCCACTACATACTCTATTCTTTGGGAGTGAGTCACTATGTCCTGTATATTCAAGGTAAGAAAAAATTTAGGTTATATTTTTAAGGTTGAAGAAAATAGTCTTCATAGCATATCTATCTATCAATTGATCTTTCGATCTATCTATTTTTATTGGCCCAACCCAACCATTAACACTGCACTAAAAGAGCTAATACAGTGTGATTCAGCTGGCTATCAGAGAAGAGCCTCTGAGTGCTAAGTGTTGCTTTTACATTGCAAGAAAACTACTAATGACTAAAAGGCAATGCAGAAAATTCAAGGCAGAGTATAAGATCAAATGAAGATGCTGGATAAACTAACTACATAAAAATTATTTACAAATATTGCCTCTAGCCTTAGCAGATAAAGGTCAGTGTATGTTCTTAGATGACAATACCTTTAAATAAGGTCAGGGAATTTGCTAAGTTGTGACAGTCTTGGCAAGGCACAGCATAATTACCAAGGGTAATTGAAAGTGGTAGTGAACAAGAGACATGAGATCCACTAATTTAGATGGGTTAGGAGGTGTCCATTGCAGTTCACCTCTCACAAATTTTGCACATTTTGTATCCTGTCACCAGTGATTTGCAGTGGTCCCTTTAACTGTTGAAACTACCAAATGGTCCAGTAAAAAATGGCTCCTTCGACATCATTCACTGAAAACATATCATGGTGCAAAGAGCAAACCAAGATCCAGAAAACTTAACTGGCATTCTCAAGTTTATAGGAACATGTGTTTCCCCAGGAGACACCAGACTGAAAATTCCTGACTTTTCTCAAGTATTTTTCTAACTACCTATTTACCCGTCTTATTTTAGATTCTAGGCTGAAGCCACGGACAAGATACAGGAGGTTGTATAGCAGCTGGCTCAGAAGAACCATACAGACCCAAAAAATATAGCTGTGAGTGATGAGGATAGTATATGGACAGACTTCACTCTGACTTCGATTTTAATTAAACTCTTTTTACACATGCAGATTGCAGAACTCTGTTACAATATGGCCCACAATTACAGAATTTAGCTTTATCTTAGTTTAAAACTAGTTTCCAGAATTCAGTTTTATCTTAGGTCAAAACTGTTCCCACAAAGTTAAAAACTCAAAAAATAAGGAGCACAAGGATCTAGACAATATACAATCTACCCAGTATATTTTATTTGTTTCTCAACACCAACAATATAAATAAGATTGCCCATATAAACAGTCATAATAGTATCAATCATCCTTCTTTTTATATTTTTGTATTATTTTTCAACAAGGAATCACTGATGAAAGTATTTTCCACATGAGGACTCTTGAACAACCTACTTAATCTTAGACAGTTAAATTCACTTGTTTAAAAGAAAATAGGAGCAAACCAAATAACTAGCACATATGAGGTACCAAAAAATCTATTTAGATTGTTAAATTACCAAAAATGATGATGTAAATAATTGCCAGATAGTCCAGATGTTTGGGTGCACATTCCTTTAAATTACATCAATTCATATTATCTTTTACTCTGGTAAATAGAGCCATATTCTGAGCTCATGACCCTTCCTAAATGTCGGAAATTAGAATATGCTTGCACTGAATGGGTTACATTTCTCTAATTCCATGCTTGCATACATTCATGTAACTTGAACAAGAAAATTTACACAAGATAGTAATAAACGCACTCCCCCCCCCCCCACACACACACTTTGCTGGTTAAATCAGCTTGACATAAAACAACTTTCCTTCTTCCTACCCTTCTTCTCCCTCCTTTTCACCTGTCTTTTCTCTCTGGCATCTTCCTCATCACCACCACCTTCACCATCACTTCCTTCAACATATCCTCCTCTATCCTCATCCCTTGCTTCTTTCTATCCCTGCTATTGTACCTCCTCTTTCTCTTCCTTCTGAGTAAACTATATGAGACTCATTACAAGAAACCTACTACTGAAGTAGAAAGAGAAATGGAAAGATTCTTCCACACATGAATAGCCTGGGGGACACCACCAGGAGCAATGGAATTGTTTTTATAATATTCTCTAAATGAGAAATACTGATCCTTCATGTTTTCATTCAATGTGCTTGAGGTTATCCTTAGGTTTCCTTTAATTTTTTTAAAGTTTATTTACTTAGGAACACATTTTTGAAATGGACTGTTATGATAATTCTGGAAACTTTTAAAATAATATAATATCTGTTTCCAAGGTAACAAGATATGGGCAGGTGATGGGAACAGGAACCATTGATTGTTTTCAAATTCTCAAGTTGTATAACAATGTGTAATAACAGCACCAATTAAAGCATGTAAGGGCCTTGGCCCATGTCTAAGGCTATTCAAATGTTTTCCCAGACACAGTAATATTTAACAAACTTTGGAAAATAATTTTTCAGTTCTCTGGCTTAAATCAATGTTCGTTTCATCCACTTACTTATGTACAACTTATTATATGATCTCTATAAGCTTTACCTAAGACCTTGCCCACCTTTATTGATTTTCCCTTTTAGCAATATTGTATTAGAGCCACTCATTCGTGGATATATTTATCATGGGGAAGAACATCAAACTCATACATATTATATAACATACCAAAGGCTGGAATGGGTATCCAGAAGCTACAGGTAATCGAACATAAAGCTAACATTCAATTTATCTTAGCATGTTGTCAATAGGGAAGAGGAACGCATGTCAGAGCTTCAAAGTTCAGCATCTTTTCATCCACTACAAAATGACTGAAAACATTAAGTAATATCTTATTTATTATTTTGCAATAATTATACTATAGAATAAAATGACTATGCACCTCAGTTTCCAGCATACTTTAGATATGAGAATCTATGACATTTCCTGATATAGAATGTGATAATTAGAGACATTAATTTTAATGGTAAACTGTTGTACATTTGACCAACTAAGTTCCAACTGGTATAATGAGTTTATAACAAATAAACAGAATTATAAACTGTATTATCATCATAATTGCCACCAATTTACTGAACATATCACTACTAAATAATTTCACGGTACTCTCATGAAGAATAAAAGCTCATGCTTCCCCAATTTCAAAAAATATACAAAATCATGAATTTGGGAATTTTAAGGGATTAATGTCAAACTAGTTTATAACTGTGCTTGTATATATTTACAGCACATTTATCCCCAGATAGTAAACAAAAGAAAATACCTATGTCCAATAAAATAAAGTGATTCAAATTCTAATAAGTGCCTAAAATACTGGAAGAAATATATAAATGGCAATCACTTTATCCTATACAAAAACTATGACTTAGTAATGTGTTTTTCCGTGTTTATTCATTAAGGTCAAGGGCCCAGGCATTTGGGGTCCCAAAGCGGAGAAGGGTTACATTGAGTAGATACAACCCGGAAATATAGGTGGCACTGAGGGAGCACTCAGCAAGTATACACTGACTCCCATGGGGATTCACTGGGTTGAGGACCCCTCTGGTTAACACAACGACCACCTAAAGCACACAGGATGGGGCACCACCCTAAACATATATAACCCTTAAAGCTCCCTCCCAATGAGCAGAGCTACCAGGTTTTTAGCCTTCGATCTGACTGTACAGCTTTGGCAACTGTTTCAAGGAAACAGTACAGTATGTGCAATGTAAAAATGTGTGGGGAAGGTAGAGGTGATAAAAGGCACTGAATAAGAAGTAGGCAAAGTCTGGGTGGACAGAAGCTCTCTCACCTTCAGTGGGTTCCCTACCTTGGGAGAAAAGAAAAAAAATTCTATAAAGAATTTAGAACAAAAACCGATACACTCCTCAGTCGTATAAAATAAGGGTAAAGTAAAAAGGGCAATGAGCTCAGACTTATAAGGACTATCAGGATTTTAGTCTTGATTTGACAACTAGCAGATTTGCTAAAAATGTGCAAATTAAATCACCATCCCGTGCCTTAGTTTTCTTATCTGGGAAATAAAGAGGTCTGAACTCTCTGCTATCTAAGCTTGCCTTTGGTGCTACCATTCTTTGATTCTAAAACAAAAGTACCAGGAAAAGTCTTTGAGGGCAGCTATTATCTTTGTTCCTGTCATTTCCCTTCGGGGCCCACAGTATCTTGCTCACTGAGAGCTCCCAGATGAATAAACAGACAAGCCAGACTCAGACTTCCCACAAAGCAAATCACATGACTTTTCAATGTTTGGAACTTAACTTTTTCTCTTCTCTGTCCTTCCAATTTTGAAGGCTATTTTCCCTCATTCTCTCATCTCTATATGTTTTCTATGGCCCATCTTCTCCTGTATAGAAACATGAATTTCTTATAGATTGCCTTTATCATTATTTAAAAAAAAAAAAAAGAAGCTGAGTCTAAGTAATGACAGAGCTTCTGTAGAAGCTCTTTAAATAGTGTTTCCAAGTCCTTGTTTAAAATACCTTCAACACATCCCCAGGTGGTCATGAGACCATGAAGCTCTGCAGGTGAAAAGCTAACGGCGTAGAAGGACAGATGCTCAAAACTTGACATAACTGTGGATAGAAAAGCAAATGTAAGATGACAGAGTTAATTGATGTCGGTAGACCCCAGGGGCTCCTATCAAGCTGGCATTGCTGACCAAACTTTTCATCGGACAGATATGAAACTTTTAAAAATATCCTGTGATTTGGCTTTTGTCAGGCATGGCAAAAAATAAAACCCTAAACTTTCTAGCATATATGCATCTGTTAATTAATCCTTTACACACTCGGTGATTCACATAGGTTGGAGGTGTTTTCCTCTCTTGAATGAGAACCTCATTGGCTGGCCTCAGGAGACAAAGTTTATTGCCACCACACACACACACACACACACACACACACACCCCTCACAAATCACAGCACTTCCCGGACTAGAACTCACTTCTAATTCTCAGTTATGTCTGATCCTCTCTACCAATGAGCCTTCCACCACCTTCAATCTGGGTATCTTGCTGAGGAAGGAGCACAAATGAGAGTAGGTATTCACTCTGGTTATACCCTGTAGCCAGTGGAACATTATGTGTTAGACATTTCTTGAAGGTGTGAAATCTCACCAAGTCTCCTGCCCCATTCACCCAGCTGCTGAAAGAAAAGGAACTTCAAGCTGTGATCATGAAGAAACAGGCGGAACACTCAAAGCCAGAAGTTGATTTCTTTGCCTATAATTTTCTACTTTCCTGTTTCACTGTTAATGCCAGTAATTAATCAAAGTATTTGTGTTTCATTGAGATTTCTGTTCCTCCCGCTCCATTGTCAATGTCAGCTCTGAGATCTCACAGTCTTCTCTGCTTGTGAGGGGCAAGAATTACACCCCAAGGTGCCATGGCTTAGAAAGAAATGACATTATGAATAAGCCCAGAGAAAAGGCAAAGCAAGAATAAAAAAATCTAACCTCTAGACTAAAATAAACTTGTTTCAACTAAGGATTATTTAATCAATAATACTACTTTTTCTTGACTTATCTGAACTTATTACTTCAGTTCTAATTAGTGTGTAGTTGTCTCTGAAACATGCTTTATTTCCCCCAAATGCAAGTTCCCCTCACTATAAAAGGACATTCAAGGGCACGCTACATGAATTTTAAGGGAAACATTTACAATGAGTAGCTCATAATCAAATAACAATATAGAGACCAATTTTATTGCTGTTAACTTTTGTTAAGTGGTTTCTATGCAGTATCTATAACATAATTTTATGTGATTTCCATAGCAACAGTATAATTGGGTATACAGATAACGAAACTGAGACTCAAAGAGTTCACGTAGGCTTTGCAAGGCTACACACAGCAGTTAGAACTACTGAGTCTGTGACCCAGAAGCCAGTGCTCTTAACGACTTAATATTGTGAGGTAGAAGCCTATGGGATTTTCTGTGGGAGAGATTGTGTGCAATGTGTGGTCATAAAATGAGAGCACTGCATGAGAAGTCTAATTCTACATGTGAATCTGGGTTCCAATGTGCATTCATTAGGCAACCCTCGCAAGGTCACGAGTTTCCTTACCTGTGAAATGGGCATAATTGTTTGACTGACTTCTGCGTCATCCTGAAGGCCAAATGAGCAATAAACACACACTAGCACTTAGGGAGCAATAAAAGCTATAAATATAAAGTATTATTATTTCAACATTATAAAGAGACACATTAATATCCCAATTTAGTAAATGATGGATGAAGATGCAAGTATGAGCAGAAGAGAATTTTGCAGACACAAGAAGTAAAGGAGATAACACAGAGTAAGAGAAAAAAGACCCACTGGAAGGAAAAATAAAAGAAAGCTTGGTGGGCTTCTCATGGCAGATGGAGCTCAGGGAAACCAAACAGTCCAGAGGCACAGTCTACCACCCACGAGGAAACAGGCTTTCCCAGGCCAGACAGAAAAGCAAATCTGCTAAAAATGAAAATTATTTCAGACCCTCTGAACTCTCAATCTATTTCCTAGAATATAGGAAAGCATAAATCTGATTTTTGGTTAAATCTTAGACAATAAAAAGTACTGTGTGCAAATGTAAAAGTGAAGTAAACATGGGATAGGCTTTGAAATAAAACAGCAGCCCAAGTCTTGTTCCAAATAGGAAGGTTTTATGTACATCACTGTGGACATAGGTAACTTTCTGCTCTTGAACACTAGTCAATAATAGTAGCCTCCATTTTTATACCCATTCTCTCCTTAACTCCTTATAATTCAGATTCTGTCTTTAGCAGAATGGGATTCTTATTTTCTTCTTATTTCTTAGACTGTTCTATCTCTTAAAACTTTATGTTTTTTTCCTCCTGACTTGAGAGGTTGTAACATAGGCTCATTCCTTGGCTCTCTGCAATTTGCCCTGCACATACTCAACTTTCTACCTGTTGTCTCAGCTCATGACTTATACTTTCAAATAACCACTTCAAGCTTTTAGCTCCAACCTGCCACCTTTTCTGACTACTAGTCTTGCATTTACCACAGACTTCCAGTTTCTATCCTGCTGTTACCTACAGCTTATTAGTCACCCTCCCTCATCCTATAAAATATCTCTGCTCTTTGGCTTTTCTTCATATTACCAGTTATATCACCATTTTTCTAATCGACCAAGGTCAAAACCTCTGAGTTGATCACATTAAAAAAAATCAACCCTTTTGACACAACTTGGAGAATTATGTTGTAGCCAGATAACTCTCACACCTAACCTGTACATCATACTTACCCCTTTCTTCTTGGTCTCACAAAGTAAATGGAGCTGCTCCATTATTTCTGTGTAGTATTTTTTTCATCGATTCATCTACCCCTCTTTACCTTCCATTTTTACTACCACCACCCTAATTTAGGTTCTCTAATTTTATCTTTGAGCAACTGACAGATTTTTCTAATTGAAATCACTGTTTCTCACCTTTAGTCTTTTCAATGCATTGTTTGCATGCTGCCAGATTAATGTTCCTAAATTTCTTGAATCAAACCACTCTCCTAATAAATGATACTTTCATTGGCTCACCAATCTTAAAAGGACAAAACTAACCCAAGTTATGTCATCCTTTTCAAAGCTTTCTTTCATTATACCCTACTAAAACCCTTAGGTTCTCTCAAAACATCTTTTTTCATTGCCTTACACACATCTCATATTTTCTTGCCTTTGTGCCATCCATTTCACAGTATGTCCTACCAACACCTTTTTGTGCCTATAACCTTTTATTAACTATGAGGCTTTATGCCTCATAAAAACCATAAGCCCTGCCTTCATTATCTTCCATTTGCTCTTCTAAAACTATAACTGTCGTACATGTTTTATATTTATCTAATTTAATATGTAATTTACAAAAGTAAATGCATATTATTAAACAGAAATAATTTGTCCCTAAGAGCCCTATCATGATGTAAATTCAGGTCCTCTGAGCCTCACCTTGTAGTTCACTGTCAATTTGAGAAAACATATAGACATTTCATGACCTGAAGGTCAACCTACTCAGGTTCATGGACAACAGTCCTATGCAAACAAGTGCAATGTCTCATCTTATCTTCTAACCCATCCATCAAGCTAAGAATCCTTAAGCTGTTACAGATGCTCCCTATGGCCACCTCCCATGTCTAGTGTTGCTAACCTTGGCAGCGATAACTTTCTTCCTTTCACCGGGTGAGAGAAATACTGGTGGTAGATCATAACCTCGAAGCAGCAGGAAGACAGTGTTGGACTTCAACCTTCCTCCTTCGAGACGCAGCTACAGAGCTGTTCGCAGAGCAAAGCACCTGCTGTTGGACGGGAGCCCAGTGTCAGGGAGTGCTCGTCAGCTCATGAGGCAGAGCTCTGCCAGAAATCAGTGAGGTTCCATGTTTCCATCCATAAGTTAAGTTGCAAGTATAGCAGAAAGAGGAACAAATATAGGACTAATTCTGCATGTGGTTGGGAGTGGTGGTGACAGGATGAGAAGGAGAAAGACAAAGGACATAGCATACTATAGGGAAAGTGGCCCCAGACCGCAACAGGAATCCAATAATATGGATCGAGTTCAGTTTGTCAGGAATCAAGTTTCATCTGTTAAAAAAATATATTTCTTTAGATGATCTTCTGGTTTATTTCCCCTTCTTCATATTTTTATAATTCTAGGAAGAAAAGTATCAGAGAAAAGAGAGAAAGAGAGTGAGTGCACTCTTGACTGGAACCAGGTAGATTTACCCATCCATTCACTCCTACAATCTTCTTCTATCTTTGCTATATTAAGAAATTAATGAAAAACAACTGTACGAATTTACTGCTCCTTTGTCTTCTTTCTCTCATTGTCCCCTTTTTCCTTCCTTCTTTTGTTCTGCTTCTTTTCAATACCAGCCTCAGCTGCCATCAAAAGCTCACTGGGGCTCTATAGAAACAAAATCCTGTGGAACACATCTCCTTCTTGCCACACACAGGTAAACAGAGGTTATGTTGAAACGGCTGCGAGGAGCTTGGCACTGGCCAGAGTAAGGATCAACAAGAGATGAGAACAGGAAATCAGGGCTCACTCCTCTACCTGAAGCCAGTTCTTTTTCAAATCCTTCATTGTCCCCATGTTATACTCTGCCAGGACCTGGGGCTAAGCTTAGCAGTGGTAAACTGTGGTCACAATATCTTCAAATTTTCAAGAAAGTAATGTAGCAGTCAGCTAGGTCTGCACTGCTTGTCTGGTATCTCCTGATCATCTCCCCTGCATTAGAGGTTTTCACATAGAAAGGGTGACCTCACAAAACCTCTACATCTCAAAGATGTTCTGATCTTTCTCTAGATTGGAGATGCTTAAGCCCTAAACATGACACTTGAAAGAAAAGAAAATCTTAACCTTAGTTCATTAGCAAAACATTGCTTCTCTCTCTTTTCCTGCTCAAGTCTCAGCCAGCCTCAGTATTTACTTGTTTAAAGCATGTGTTTTGTGAAGAGGTCTTTCAGGATGCTGCCAAGCTAAAGTAAAAATGATAGGAGATTTATATTTTAAGAAGCTTTGTAAATGAAGGTTGTGTGTTACTTGGGGTTAATATTTAGGACATGAGGCTATCACTAGAATTAACAGAAACTGGTAATCATTATGACCTAGTTTTTGCCATGGTTCCTTGCATACCCTTACTCATCCAGAAGGCACTGTTTCTGTGTTTCCAGAGGAAAGAGGGATATATATGGGTACACGTGTGCATTCTACACACACACACACACACACACACACACTTCTTCTATGCCCCCACCCACTTACCCTTCAGATAAGGACTAGAAGATTGTGATGAATAATAGGCATCTGGGAAAGAAGTTTGAACAGGATCTACAAAAAGCAGATTTTGGCCAGCTTGCCAACCAATCTAATACGGTGTTCCAATCAAAGGAATTAGGGTTCCTTGAAGACATGGCTCATTCTAGGCCTGGGACAAGAAATATTCAAGATGAACTGGAAATATTTTGCGATACCAGAAAGAAAGGAAATGTTCCCAAACACACCAAAACCCCACAATGATGGGGAGATGTCAAAGGGACACAGGAGACAATTGAATGACCTCCCAATGGCCAAA
>CM053507.1:105216225-105288811 GCA_028627145.1 Eidolon dupreanum
CACACACATATAGGTTTCTATATAAACAGCAATGACTAATGAAATTCTCTATTCAACAGATTCTCAAATAAATGATACCACAGAGAAGAACTAGGTTTCAGTTATAAAGTTTTAGACCCAGAGAAAATCTGGTACAGCTTATATCTCAAAGGAGCTGGACACCACTTCCTTATTTGGGGAATAAAGAAGGACCATTTCTTAGTGTTCCACCAGTGGTTTGGAGATGCTTCTATTAGCACTTAATTTAAAGTGATGTTATTTTTCATTTGCCTCCTTTCTTCTTCACAAACATTTGAGCTCTCTGAGCACCAGAATTATTTCTAATCTCTTCCTATCTCTAGTATTTAACACAGTGGCTGATTCATATTAGGTACTTAATAAATATTTGTGAAAGAAAGGAAGAGAAGAGGAGATGGAAGGGAAGGAAGCAAGCAAATTCAACAGTAAGCAAGGGTTAGGGGATCTGAATCAATAATTAGACAACTTGGTTTGCAGATATCTCATTCTGAAATGGTTAGATCTGACCATCTTTAAATTTTGTCTAGCATTGTATTTTATGGCTCTGAATGGGGGAAGTTTGAATTGCATATGCATTTTGCACAGTGTGTATGAAGAGTATTGCTGTGTAAGTAAAATAATAATAATAACAATAAATCTACAAAAATAGAGGACTGCTTTTACAAAAAGTTTCTGACATAATTTTTGCATTTAATCAACATTTCAGGTTTTTCCTTTGAAATTTATAAGTGCATACATCCTGCAGACATTTACTTGTCAGAATTCAGATAATCTAAAAGAGGCCTATTAAAGTCCTAATCAAGAAGAAGAGAGAGAAACAGACATTTATTGTAGACTTATGCTATGCAAGGTGCTGAGCAAGGCACCTCGCCTAAGTTATCTAATTTAATCCTCATGACAACCCTATTAAGTTATAATCACTCTTTTCTAAATGAGGAAACTAAGGTTCTGCAAAATGAAGCTACGAGCCAAGTCTACAAAGTTAGTGACAGACCTGTCAGTCTGATCTGGTTCTGTACGATTCTAAACAAAATGCTCTTTCACCATGCAAAACTGCATCTGATGATGAAAGACAAGCTTCAAATTTTATTTACATCGCAAACCACCTCAATAAATATTTTACATACTCAAGAACACTGCCTCTCAGAAATTTCCTTCAGAATATCCTAGAGGCAGAGGAGAAGAAATGCATACATAGTTACCCGATATCTGCTATAGGGAAAGTACCCTATTAAAACCCATGTGTTTCTTCAACATTAATATAAGACCTCTTTCTTTTACATAAGAGATCTATGTTTGCTTTAATATAGAAATAACAACTATCTTTCTTGAAGTCAGTGAATAAAACTGACACTCCAGGAACACGCAGCATGTTTTTCAGTGGCTCCGAGAGCCCATTCACTTTCTTAGGCACCCCCAGGAACAGCCGCATCTGCAACGAACAGCAATATCTCCCGTCTTATTCATAAGACATAGGGAGTTGTAATATTGTCCCAGAGCCAAGCTGAGGGATGTTTACTTTCTTGCAAAAATCCATTTTACTCAAGTGCCCAAAAGCAGTATTAACTGGTTTCTTGAAACTTAATAAGTAAAGATCCTTGGACTTTTTCTTCACTCTCTTAGGAGATTTTTTTTTTTTTAAGAAAAGCCTCTAAAAAAGAGTAAATATGAAACTTGACATTGTGAATGTCCTGGAATATGTTTTAAAATATTAGAAATGAAGTCATACCTCTTGTTTCTACTCATCTAAATATAAAAGCTTTGAAAATGTTCTCATTGTCTTTTTGACCACAGTTATAATATATTCTTTCTTTAATTCAGGAGATCATAGATTATTGGAGCTAGAAGAAATCCTATAGATCACTTATACCAACCTCATTTTCCATATATAAGAGAACTGAGACCCCATGAACATGCAAATTACTAATCCCATGCCACAGAACTAATTAAGAATAGATCCAGGCCTAGAACTCCAAACTCATGTTTCCCAGCCCAGTGCTTTTAGCATAGCAGATTATTCCAATATTAATCATAACTTGGCTTTCTAAGAGAATATCCAAACTTGCATTTGAATTATATTTGGGCAGACAAAAATTCTGTATTACCAAACCTTCAGACTGCCAGTTGGGCAAGATTCAACAAGACACCCAATTTTCATTTAGAAGCTGAGTGATACGAAAGAGGCCAAAATGGTTTTAAAATGCCTACTCTCATTGTTATCAATGGGTTGGCATAGTTCACAAGTGGCAAAATCTGCTCTCCAGAAGAATTAAACTTTGCATTTTCATTGGCCAATACAACTGCTTTCCAATTTGGTGTGACAAACAAAATACAAACTGAATTATATAATATCTATTTTAAAAGAGCATGTCATAGAATTAGTCGTGACTAATCTAATCAAATTTGTTCCCTGCCCTCAAGGAACAGTTTATAGTTTCTTATGATTAGATGGAAACAAACAAGTAGTAGAGGGTAGTAGGCTCAATTAGTATATTTTTGTCTTGTGAAGATTAAATGAGTTAACACATGAAAGCCTTTGGAGCAGTTCCTGGCACATGTAAAGATCTCAATAATTGTAAAGGGAGTATTTAAGGATCATGTGCTTGAGGGAGAGGACAAAGGGATGACACTAAGGAACTAGGCTGGAGACAAGTTAGGACTGTTACAAGGGGACTCTGGGAATTTTCAGTTCTCTTTCTAGGACTGCTTCTAGGGTTAGATCAATTCCTCAAGCTCCAGGAAGAATTACATTTACATAAAATGCCCAAATGGCCAAAAGGCTTCTTCCAAGACACCAGGAATTATAGCATAGACATTTCCTACCTAAACTGCAGTTCTATTCATTTAGTTAAGTATAATTGCCCAAAATTATCCCCAACTTCTATGCGTACAATACCTACTTCAGCAAAACCCTGAGGTTATACTGTAGTTTTTAAGTAAAGAGCTCGCAAGCTTGCCTAGATGATTCTTGCTAGTCTCTTAATTGAATTAGTCAGTTAATAGAATCAAATCACCAATTTCCACAGTGATCGCAACACCTGGAATTCACAATGACTTGTCCTTTATTCTGAACCTTTTGAGTTTCTGCAAATCAAAACTGATAACATCAAACCAAATTCCCTTCTTCTTTTCTGAAAATGAAAGGGGAAGAAAAACACGTAACCACTGAATTCTCACACCAACATTTAGATATGTATTCACATATGTTAATGGGAGATTTGCTTATATTAATTTATCTTCACTTTCTTTCTTGGTTTCCCATGGCCCCAATGAAATTATCTGAGAAGTTCATCCTTTCTAAGTTATTAGGCAAATACATTAAGAATGGTTTCACAGTCTGATCTGTTTAAATGAAATAGTTCTAATGAAAAATAAATATCTAATAATTAACTCAATTTCTTATTTCTATTTTCAACTACATTTTAAAAATTGAGTTTATTAGTATAAATGTAACACATGTACATTGTTGAAATTCCGAGTGTATATAAAAGTGAATGTTTTCATGAATTTTTAAGTCCATATTTAATGGATTTTTTTAACTGTGATTCATAATTAGGATTATATGGCCTAAATATAAAATACATTGTTTCTAACTATTCTGAAAGACCAGATATAAAAATAAAATTACATTTAATATTGTGTTCCCTTTACCTAAAATCTATAAGTTTTCATTTTGGGGTAGTGGGATGAGGAGGAGGCAGCTATTCTTGAACATAATTCAACACTCACTACATTCCATCAGCTCCTAACATTCTGCCTCCTGTCTTCTTACAGAAAGAGCCCAATAGGTGAGGTGAGCAGCCACAGAAGCAACGTTCCTACACTTTTGAAGAGTTATGTTGAGGTTTGGGTAACTATTTAATTGAATCCTACGAAGAGTTATGAGAACAGTTTATTTAAAAGTTATGATAAGAGTTCTTGATTAGGCAGATAACATGGCACCTGCAGGAGGAGAGAATGACCAGGACACTCTAGGCTAAGAATGCAAAGCCCTAAAAGAGCTCTTTCTCTTAGAGGTATGACAGAGAGGCAAAATATACAGTGTATCTAGCATATTAAAGAAAAAAGGAAATAAGCGAGTAAGTCATGAAATTTATAATTCTTCAGTGTAGGGAGACATAATTATGAGTCTAGGTAGTCAAGTAGATTAAAAGTTGAAAGTCAACAGAAGACCAGATAGGTAACAAAGAGGTTAAGATGTAAGGAGGAGAACAGCAATTGTAATCTCTGATCTAGAGAGGGATCCAAAGGTCAGAAACAGTATATTCATGTTAGGTTTCCTATTGTGTATATGTGTGATAATGGAGAGAACAGAAGGGGTAAAGAAGAGTGAGGGGGCAGGAGGCAGTTGGAAAAGAAGGAAGTGAGTTTGCACCATGTGTTTTCAGTTTAAAAGAAACAGACCCTGATATTGTGGTTATAACTCAATCAAAAGCTAAGGCTTCGAGAACAGGCATGCTACAGAAAGTGCTGAAATGTGGGATGGTACCTTCTCTTTGCAAGGACCGATTTGCTTTTTAAGAGGAACATAAAAATTACTCCCCTACTAATGACAGAGTGCTGGGTGATAAGTTCTGTTGGGGAGAATATGGAACTATAACTCTGAAGACAATGGATATCTCATGATCTTCCAATGACTTTCCACAAAGTATTATTTTTCAGTAAATAATAAACATAGGAAACATGCACCTTCTTTCTCATTCACAAGATTATAAAAATCTGCTTATTATGGTTCAAACTGGTAAATAGATACCCTATTAATATAATATGTAATTATTTATTTCCATGGGCCAGTACATCAGACAACGACTTTTAGATTCATTTTAAGCTGAATCTAATTACCTTTTTTGAAACTTGAAAATAGTCGATTTCTATTTGGACAAATGCAAGGCAGCATATCTAGCTTATGTAGGCTGATTTATTCCAACCAGCTCTCCTAAGTTAGTATCGGCTGGTTTATAAATACCAGCTAATAGGCTTTTGCAGGTTTCTCAGGAATTAATTACAGTAGATTTAAATTAATTGCTAAGTTGATGAAGGAATTCCCAAAGAATCCTCAAGTTTTAAAACTTATAATGTTGCTGCTGGTAAATTACAGATAGCCATGATTCTAGACATATCCTCTGTCATGGTTGTTATCCCTACTACTTAAACTATAACTAAGGATGACATTGCTACCTTTTCAGACTATCTTTTAAAATTAATAAATACAACATCTATTCTGTCAACAAATATTTGGGAGTATCCATAATGTGCTAGATATTGGAGATAGAAGTATGGACAGACAGAAATGGCCTCTGACCTATTTAGTTGATGAAAGTATTTTACAATCATGTACACTTAACTTATCTTCTAATGAATACATAGCTCTTGAAAATGTATAAGATTAGGAAGGGGTTATGGGTCAGGCTATGGCTAAGGTGGCAGAGATATATGGCTTTCTGGTTGAAAATCCCTCAATCCCTCAGCAGATATCTGGCTTGGTGAGCTTGTTATATACAACAAGCAGATTATATAAGAAACTATATATATATATATATATATATACACACACACACACACACACACACACACACACACACACACACACATATGTATATAGTATTATTAGGGAGAATATGGAACCATAACTCCAAAGACAATGGATATCTCATGATCTTCCAATGACGTTCCACAAAGTATTATTTTTCAGTAAATAATAAATATATATATATATATTTTTTTAATGTTGTTTTAAGGCTTTCAAATAAATGCAATGACTAACTGCTAACAAAGTTTATCCAAGCTTGCTGGCTAGTTTTAATGAATAGATGAGAGTAATTGTAATTAGCAGCACTCATCTATATAAAATGAGTTTCTGATAATTCATTTAAATTGGTTCCCCCTTCCTTAAAATGGTCTGTAGAAGTGCTTTCTTTTAGAGTGAATTAAATTTAATTTTGTTTAGAGGCTTGCAGTGGATATATTGAGAATGTCCAAAATTAAGTGGAAGCATTTTGAGTTGTAAAGAAAAGGTTGAAAATCATTTATTTATAACCCTATTTATTGACCTAACAAATTTAAAGATTTTATAACAATGAAAGTAATTATAAGCTAGATTATCAAGTTTTATGAGATATGCTGAGTATGTATGAATTATAGATTTAAAAAATGCTAAATACACCAAGAGTGAACAACTAGTAAATAAAGAAAGATATGAACATGGAACTTTCCCTGATTAATTCTTCATGTGACATAATTCCAGATAAAATGTTGTTAGAATAGAAATGCATAGACAATCATCTTACTTAACTCAAGGTAGAAAGTACAAGTTTTTAAAATAACCCAAAAAAGGCAAATAAAAATTAAAATTAGTAAAATAATTTTTATCATTTGAAAATAATTTTATAACAGTAATATACTTCCCTAGAAAAAGTTACATAATATAAAAAAATGTAGAAATGTAAAATAATGCATAAGCTGAAATGCTGCCACCTAGGAATTACCATTATTAATGTTCTTTCATAATGACTTCTAGGTATTGATGCATATATACATTTATTAATATAAATACATAAGTATACATGACTTTGAAAATGCCCTATATAATGTTCTGCAATCTCTTTTTTTTCACTCAACAATATGTTCCGGACCTATTTTCAAATAAATTAATTCTACATCATTATTTCAATGGAACTATAAAATCTAATTATAATATGAGCCATCATTCAATTAAATAATAATTGATGAATATTTAGATTGTTTTCTTATGATTCCTATTATAAAGCAATTCTGCTATGAATATTTTTATACTTATAATATTAGCTAGAGTAACTTTCTAGAATTAAGACTATTAGGTCAAATCTATGCACAATTAGCATTGGAATATATTATATATTAGCGCACAAGAATGGCCCATCCTCCAAATCTTTGTCCCATTTGTTAAGTGAACAATGACATTTTCTTTTCTTTCTTTCCCTTTTCCTTTGCTTTCCCCTGTCTGATCTCCCTTCCTCACCTCTCGTCTTCACTCCCTCCCACATATCCCCGCTACTCCATTCCCTCAATCCCTTCCCTTGCTCTCTCCCTTTCTTCCTCTCTTCCTATCTATCCATCTATCCAGCTATCTATCCATCCATCCATGTATCCATCCATCGATCTATCTATGTTTACTAGCCACTTACATTTCATCTTTTCTCTATTGTCTATTTAGATCCTTTGCCAATTTTTCTATTGAGGTTACCATTTTTACCCTTACTGATTGGTAAGAACTTTTTTATAGTAAGGAAATGACTGCTTTATCCATGATGGTATTACAGATATTTTCCATTAATTCTTTTTTTTTAATTACCATATGTTGTTTTTTGTCACTAAAAAGTATTGTGGGTTTATGTGGATATATTTATAAATATTTTCCTTTATTGTTTCTAATTTTTATAATGCTATTTAAGGGAATTTTTTAATTCAAAGATTATTATACTTTCTCCTAATTTTTTGTGATTTTGTTTAATTTATACATTTCAGACTTTCATCCATTTTAATAGAAGGTCTTTAGTCTAACAAGAAGGAAAGAAATCAAGCTTTCCTTTCTTCCTAATAGCTAGCCAGCTGTCTCACACAATTTATTGAATAATCTACCTTTTTCAGACTGATTTGAAAAGCTCTTTTTATCATAATGGCATTTTCTTATTCTCTTGAATCTATCTTAGACTCTTTGTTCTGCTGATCCATTATTTCAATTAAACCATAGCATTTTAAGTATTGAAGTTCTATAATGAATTTGGTAATTAATAAAATGTTTTAAATTTCATTTTTATTTTTTAAAGCTATCTGAAGGTATATATAATTTAATCATGAAATAAATAATATATGGAACAGTGCTAGACTATCTGTGAAGCAATTTTTTTTCAGTTAAAAGCTTCCGATTAAGAAGTTGACCTGATAAGTCAATATTTCATTTTTCTGCATTTATGATGTCTTGACATAGGTCATCCTACTCACTCTTCTTTACTAAGATGGAACATTGGGTTTATAAATATGCAGGTATTCAAATTAGGTATATATGTATTGTCTTGCTCTTCTTTAATTCATCCATCAATGCACTTATATCTTTAAAAAGTTACTACACGATTAAGTAATTTTTATTTTTGTACCACTCTCAAGTTTGAAAGCAAGACTCTGACACAAGTTATTTCAAAACTCTACCCCTCTAGTGATCCGTGCTTTGCATCTGATTCCTTTTGTCTTCCTTTCTCAGATTTCTTGAATGAATAGCAAGAGGGATCTTCCTGTAGGACTATCTTTCTCTGAAGTGACAAGGAAGCAGCATCCTTCACAGCTGGCAGTGCATGCCTGCATAATACCTGGATGCCAGAAGTGTTCTTGAAGAACAAACAGGCAACCTGTTTCCTCCTGAAGCAGCAGCAAAAACTGTCAAAACCACAGGTGCACCAGGAACCACCCCTCCATCAAGCTGTTTACATTCCTCTTTCAGTCTAGCATTTGGCAGCTGAGGTTGATTCTGGCCTTGGCAGCAAAGACAATTTATCTCTTAGGATTTAACTCATACAGATGGTGTTAGAATTTAGCACTTTCATGCCTGCCTCCCACAATGCTATGGAGTCAAGTCCCTGAGCCAGGCAGTGCATGAAAAGGATGGATAGAATCATACAAGCCCAATTATGCAATACCTACTCTTCTTCGACACCTTTGAATTCTTGTTTTGAACTATTCGGTCTTTGCATAGGTCATGATTGGTGATTATAAAGCTAAAAAGCAAGATGTACTTACTTTTATTTTAAAAGCATACTTAGAATTATTAAGTTTATGTATCCTCTTCACAGATGACTTGCAGGAACATTAATATATAACTTAGTCTTTCTTTAATTATACTTGCACAAATCACTGATCTCAACTTTCCAATGAGTTGAAAGAAACTATTCAGTCTTCTATTTGGTAAAAAAAAAACAAACAAAAAAAAATGTATTTTTTTCATAAATGTAATACTATATCTGCATTCCAAATTTTGTGACACTATTTACAATGTAAGAGATTATTCCATTAGAAAAAATAAATGACCACAATTTAATTCAAGGCATTAGAATGAAATATAAATATATAAAGTTATATATATATATATACATATATATATATATATATATATATATATATATATATATAAAGCTATATAGCTATGTGCAAAACATGTTTTATAAAATGTATATGTTTAATAGTCAGATGACATTCTGGCTTTAATAATAGCTTATATGGAAGCCAACCAATAAATAAACTGCTTGTTCAAGGATATTTTTTCTTTATGGAGATAAAACTCAACATAATAAGAACCATATATTCTATTTATTTTGGTTAATCAAAATGTAAACTCAATTCTTTAAGTGACAGTCCAACTTAAATTTGACCTAGTTATTTTAGTAAAAATTTTTTTTCTTTCTAAAATGAGGTTTATACTAATATACTAAAAGGAATCCTAATTTTCACTAAGCTTAATGAAATTACATATTTTTTTGCCCTGCCAGGCCATATGAACATGTTTTCACTGTAACCAACTTAGAAAATACTTTCATTCCGTTATCATTTGGACAAATATGCTTCTTTATTATGATTTATCAATAAACAGCCAATTTGTTTCTTAGTTAATTAAACTACTTCATAAAGAAGCAGAATCCTTTATTATAATGCATCTCTACTTTAAGTTTACTATGTTCAACTACAATACGCTGTACACACTGAAGGTTTAAGGCTTCATGCAGCCCAAAACCCAAATACATTACTTGATATGATATTCATAAAAAAACAATGTACGGCATTAGGGGTTCAGAAATCCACCAATACTATTTCCGTCAAACATATACTTTACATTATAAGGTTTTCTGTCATCAGGGAACTTTGAGTCTGTGTTCTGCCTGTGAAACTGTTCTCAAAGTAGATGAGCTAAAATCCAATAGAAGGACGTTGCCATGGTAAGAAGGCAGATATTGTTTCTTTGGAGACAGAGTCCAGTGCAGGCCTCTGTCAAATCACAGTACATAGGCAGCTGTCCATAACCAGCCTGGCTACTCAGCCAAAATAAGACAAAATTTTGTTGAAGTTTCCAAAACTCTAAAGAGAACAGAATGCTATAATTCTCACCTCTGGCCTGATATGTCCATTTACCAGATATGTATATTATCCTGGACCTAAAATATATATATTAATGCTCCCTTGTGGTTGCTTGCCCTTCTTGGGGCTTGGCCAGTCAGAGGGATATGGGAAAGCTGATCTTAGGCCAGTCTTAGTTGAGTTGATGAGCATTCTTGGCCTCACATCTGATTCATAAATTTGAGATTCCCAAGTCAACTCAGAACACTCTAACAGGTGGTTATTTGAGCCCATTCCTGGATTCCTGGAGTAATACTTAATACTGTCGATGAAAGGCCAGTATGGGCAAACCCATGAAAAGCCCTGTCCATTTTAAAGCATATTGTTAAAAAAAAAAAAAAAAAGTAAGAAAGTGTACAGATCAGCGTCAGAGTGAGAGGCAGTAATAACGTTAAATGAGACTATTCTGTTATCTCTCAATAGTTGGGGTTCAGTAGACATGCATAACGCAGCTACCATGCAAGCCTCTGTTCCAGAGACCTGGCCGTGAGAGCAGTCAGAGGAAAGGGGACTCCACTCAACACAGCCTCACCACATTAGGTCTCCCCAGCCAGCTTGAGATCTAGTCAGAATATGGAGAGCTATTAAAGCCACACACTTATTTCAGAAACTCTCACACAGCCTGTGCATTTGACAGGGACAATAAATTCAGCTGTTATATTACTGATACACCACAATCAGTGCTATCATAACATAGGTAAGTAGGTCCTGGGAACGCAGTTTAAAACAAAAAAATAAACAAACAAACAAAAAACTTCTTGATTTGAAAGGATTGCTGAGGAGAAAAACTGGTATTCAGAATTTCTAAATCAAAGAGCAACTGCTTTGTTGCTTAGTTTCAGAACTAAATGGTATTCTCACATCTCTGAGAAGGCTACTTATGAAACAAGTATTCAAGGAAAGGCTACTGAGTGCAAAGCCCTGGGTCAGGCACTGTGATGGTAGCTGTTTGTAAAGCATTCTCATGCTAACTACAGAGCTGGCCACAATTCTTCAAACAATTCTGGCTATTAAAAATAAATGTTGCTCTCTCCAGCTTTCTTCAGGAATGTCAAAACCTGCTTTATCCTGATGGAACACATTTGTGATTAAAATCTCCGTATTAAGGCACAGACATTCCTGCCATCGACATTACCCTAGACAGAGAGAGAGAAACTTCCCATTTCCATTAATTTAAAACTCAATAGCAGTAATGCCCTGGTACCTTTGCCAAAAAAGATTGTTTCTATAAAGACTGAAGGAATTGAATTGTCTCCATTTTATTTCCTTTCTGCCTTAGGTCCTCAGTCCCATCTTTTTCTCTCCTTCCCCGCACCCCACCCCCACCACCCTTTTGAAAAAAACATTTATGCTCCTTATTCTTATTTGCATAAAGATAAGTTTGTTCCATTTTAAAAATACTAAATTTTGTTCCATTTTATTTGTAACTATCTTTTCCATGCTCAGGTCTCAGGTATCCTCTTATTCTATTTCTCTTCCTCAGTTCCCTTTTTTTTTTTTTAACAAAATTATGGTCCTTATGGCTCTCCCTAGATCAACATCTGTTCTGAAGAACCAAAAAATTTCCTACCTCAACATTCCTCTTAACCTAGAAATATCATCACACTCTCTACTAAAATATGAAAATAACAGCCCATTTTCTTTTTAGACCTAATTAATACCCTCACTCAGGATCTTAAATGTAAACCCTATGGTTTCGTGAGAAACTGTTATCTATCAGAACCTCTCCTTCTCTCTCTCTCCATCTTCAATCCTTCCTTCCCCACTGTTTTGTTCATTTTTCACAGATACATTCAATTGTTCCTTATTCCAACAAAACAGTCAGCAACCAAAACAGATAAAGCACCCAAATAACACACACAAACACAAGCACACAGCCAGCCCCCTGTTCCCTCAACGCCCTTCAGTGGCCATTATCTCCATTTAATTCCCTTATCTGAGCTCCTAAAGCCCTATTTACTCCAACTGCTCCACTGACTTTTCTGTTCGAAGTCTCTACTTCTTTTAAAGTCATGTTCTTGAAAGACTCCAAGAAGCCTCTAACATTCTAATCCAATTGCTTTGGGAGAGGTTCCCATTTTCTCTAATCTCTCTTCAGCATTTGTTTCTTGCTTGCCTCTGCTGCTATCATTTTTCCCCTGCCATTGTTCCAACAACCTGCACCTTTATTTCCTAAGTGGAAGCACTCCCTAAAGTATGTCATGTGCTCCTACTCTATGTTGTATGTAGTCTTTTCCTTGGTGATTTTATCAATTCCCCTACTTAAATATCGTCTCCTTGAATACGGTCCTGGATTCTTTATTTCTAACCCAATTTATCTGCACACCTCCATCCAGTTTGAAAAAAAAAATTATTTTGGCACACAATCCATTTGTCAAATACTCCAAACTCAAAATGATTACTCTGTCTTTTCTCCTCTTAATGTCTCTTGATATTTGTTCTGCCTTCACTACTTCAGGCATCAGTTCTAAATTAGACAGCTCCTAATCTCAGATGCTCATTTTCCCTGTATTGCCACATTCAGTGTGCCACCACAGCCTTTGCAGTTTATCTGCAAAACAGATGTATTTCCGCACTAATACCACCGTAATTGAGACACATATTGTCCCTTACCTGAAATACTTGGTCTTCTCACTTATACACACTACTGACAGATTAATCTTCTTAGAATACGGCTATCATCTTATTATCCTATGCTTAAAAACCATCATTAGCCACTCACTACTTTCAATTATATCCTAATTACTTTACCTGACACTTAAGACCCTACATGGCATAGAATTGAAGCAGCATGACCAAAATTTCAGCTAAATAAAACTACAGACTCCTTCTAAAATATGACCTAGAGTTTTCTTAATCTCAATGGCTTTGCTGTTATTATAGGTACCTAAGAAACACTGCTTCCAAATCCACTTGAGGAACTGATTTTCATCATTCTGGGCCAACCTAAATGGCAACTTCTTTGTAACAGTATCTCTATACTTTCATATTGGATGGAATTGCTTCTGAGCCACTAAAATATTTGTGCGGTCCCTTATGAAAGTTATTTTGAAATGATGGGAATTAAAAGAAATGTTTTAAAAACTGCAAACATACTAACATAAGAGATTATCATAGTTTTGTTTTAAAAAAACTAACCTAGCTTAAAGTGTGAACTTAATATTTTTGGTAGCATATAACACAGAAACAAGTTCTCAAAAAACATAGTAGATACTCAATAAATATTTTGTTGTATTTAAGTTACCCTAGAAATTTATTTGAATGATTGGGTTGAACCAACATATCTTTCTGTGATATTTATATTAAAACCTTTCTAATCATGCAAAGAATGAGTAGCCTTTTATTAAATAAATGGGTTTTATTAAGTGGGTTGTGAAGTTTTTCTTTGTCACTGACTTGTTTTTAGTGTGCAAAGAGGATCTCTAGGTGCTGCTAAAATCACTCTGGTTTCTTTCTTCCCTTGGGCTTAAGGTAAGCTGTGTTTCTAGTATAAAGCTGTGTAATAGTTTTTGAGAAAAGCTCTCTCCCAAAGACGTTCATCTTGAGCATGTCCAGCATGCAGCAGCTATCACAAGTGTGTCACATGTGATACCAGCAGGATGCCAATAGGTAGATTGTTACCTGTCAGTGCCAAATGAAATATGTGACTGACTCAAGCTGAGCACAAATTCATTGTCGATAAGTCAGCACTTAACTCCAGGAGAAATGAATAGAGATGAGGGGATCAGCTTCCTTCCATTTTCTATAATCCGCTTCGAGTCCATCGTGCTTGTACTGACTTAAACCGTGTGTGAGTGTGCAGGCTGAAAAAAGGTTGGCTGGATAATATTTGAAATGAAATTAGAAAGTACTGTAATTATTTTACTCATGTAGAAATATGCTGAGAGCATTTGACCCCTTGTAAACAATGCAATATGGGGACTCAACAGAGTGCTGAGTTCTTCGCTCATTAGCACCTCATTAAGTTATCCTAATACTAAAACTCTTGCTAATGCAAAGGCTGCTTAAGAAACCAACAGAGAAATGCCCCTAATAATAGTATCTTCAAAATACTTGCCTCTGGTGACACTGTCCTGTCATCACTTTGGTTTTAAAACACAACCAGGACTGCATGGAACACTTTTCTTCCCATATTGCCCTGTACCAAGCCATTGCATATGTAAATCTGAAATATATCACATACTGCATGGTAATGTAATGTAGAAAAATGAAGAGCTGCAACCCCAAATTGAAGTACTTCTTGCTATGCTAAAAGCATGAGAAGCAGAGAATGAGAAAAGAAAAATTCTCTCTGGAAAGACAAGCTCATGCACCTCTAATTCAGGCGACTGGGCAAGGCTGCTCTCCTGGACTTCAGTTCTGCATCCATGTGTGAGAACGGCAGTGGGTTTTAGGCTAAGCAATTCTCCATCACAATAGATTAAAATCAGCAACTGCCATTCTCTGTGGAAAGCTGGAGACAACGGAGCAGATGACTTTATTTTTACTTTTATAAGCAAATGGGCTGTGACATTTTGTACTAATTCAGGCCAGGTCTCCTGGATAAGTGCTTTGCATTCATCTGACTAAAAGCCCAACGACAGAGATGAAGTGACCATACTTCAGGGAAATGAGTGCATAAGGCTGCAGTGAGGTCTAAACAGTGAAACCAAGGCAGGATGGGACACAGCAGGTGGCTCTTGAATTGAGCTGAGTGTTTAGGTTAATTGGTAGTTGCTGTGATAAAATGTCATCTCAAGCCTCTTCAGCATCCTCTGTTTATTACATGGTTGAGTGTAGTAAACATGTGTGCTGAAGGAACTTGAAAAAAGTTTGGGAGAAAAAGATCAATGGACCCCAGTTGTGGAATATTCAAATTTCCCAGCTAACATATAAGAATTTCTCAGGCAGAGGGAATGTACAGGAAGGAAATTATCACTTATTGTATATCTACTATATGAGACTGTGTGTTCTTGTGCCAAGCACTGTACTTACCATTGCATACTCATTTTAATTTTCATCACCATTCTAAAAGGGCAACATTAAAAGAGGCAACTAAGACTCCCAATCATAAGCAGTCGCATTTTTATGGAATCCAGGAAGAGCATATGAGTTGCCTGGTATGCCTGCCAAGGAAAGAAAAGTGTGTAGGGATGCTGTGCAGAAAGGAGTCTGCTTCTGAGATGTCAGAACCAAGCAGCTACTTGTGCTTCCCTGTTCCCCAACATTGGAGGGAGCTGGAGAAACAAGTATCATGTGAAATTGTTTAAAATCATAATTAAGGTTGAAAGTACTATGGTGGATCCTTTTCCCCTTAGTAAAATATAATCAGACTAGTGTGATATTCAGGCCTGTTTCTATTTTATATGTGGCCCAGGGCAATATTACAAATGGAGGCCTGTGTACTATTTGTTAAAATAAAACCATCATGTCCTCCTAGAAAGTAGGTCTCAATTTCGAATCTCTAGCTCCTTGAAGTTCTGTGTCTGAGCTGGGCCTGACTGCTACTCTTCACTCATGGATGTCTCCCCTTCTCTTCCTATCTGACCTCAGTTCTACATTACATTCATTTGTAAGGGCCCCTTATCCCCATGTCCACATTCTGTGACAGCCCCTTAAAACTTTCCTTGGCCAGCCCTTTCAATGACAGGCAGAAAGAGGCCAATGCAGACCTAGGAAATGAATCTGGGATTCTCTGGGCAGGGATGCCAGGTGCATGGGGCCTGGTCTAGAAGATGGAGCATGGATGCCAGATAGGCATTCTTTTAGGCTGTTGACTCTTCATCCTATAAGGAGGGATGTGGCTGTGGAAGGACCAGATACAGTTGTTTAATTATGAGTCCCACCATGAGGGTCCTCTTTCCTTGGCTTAGGGTAGAACTCATAAAATTGCTAGTCTACCTCAATTAACCAGGTAGGGCCCACAATCAGAAAACTGCTCAGCTAAGAAACCACTGAACTTCTATAAATACTGTGTAGACAAGTATTTTGCATTTATTTCCTAGGTTGAGAAGACAGAGTGTTACATATAATACATCATATCATTCTTACCCAAAGATAGTGACCTAATCAAAAGAGAAGACATTAATTCCTGGATAGAAAAAACTTTTCCCTAAATACTGAAAAAATATATATATCTTTTGAAGTCAAGTCATCTGAGTAATTTTAGGTAAATGGCTGAATTTATATGAGTCTCACTTTCCAGAGCTATAAAAATAGCACTAATGCCACTTATTCCTAGGGTTGTTGAGAATATATTAGCTATTCTATATAAACACAGCTATCCTTATGTTTAAATATATTGGAAATGCTTAACCAACATTAGTTTTTCTCTTCCTCTCACTCATATTTTCTTAAGTTACATTTGCTAGAAAGCCCTTCTAATAAAGTGATAAAAATGTATTTTCCATTCTAAGATTCTTGAGGGTTGATAATACACATTTTGTATTTTTTCATTAAGGAAAAACTATCTGTGTTTATTGCAATATTCTTATTCTTGTCTCCTTTGTTTATTCCTCCTCCCACATGAAAGCTAAAAGTATGCAATAATCCAAATTTGTGCAAATTAAAAATTATTAAATGTACTGATATGACTAGAACATCCTTGAACTCTGTTTTCTGTACATTTTCCCCTCTTCTATTTCTCCCTCTCCTTTCTCACCATGCCTTATCACTTCTAACTACAGAAAAAGAACAAATTCACCTTATGCTAGGAAAGAAAAAATGAAAAAATAATATAACGATGGCCAAGAGGCTATACACAATAGCTAGATGGAGAAACAAGAGGCAACTTGTTGTCAAATGAGTGGCCCCATGTGACACTATGTTTGAGATTTGGCGCCTTATTTTATTCTTTGAATAAAATATGCATTTAGAATTTTTGGTCTCATTGCTAAATATGAAAGAACAAAATGCTATGGCTTCTACTTTATCCTTTAGAAGGTAAATCAACAAGTCTTTAGGCCCCTGTACAAAGGAACATTATTAAAAATATAAAATCTTGGCCTCCTTAGACCCTTTAAATTCTTCAGCATACAAATCAATGCTTCATATTTATTTGAGAACCTGAACCATTTTTTTTATGGATATGCATTGTGCAGTTTAAGGCTGTTAAGCTTTAGCTTGGCCTGAATGATGCTGCTCAGGCATAAAGATATGAAACAATGCAGTGGAGAGATATGGATATATCTTCCAAACTGAAATGCGGAGACCATTCAGCAACTGCTATTCCTTCTACGTCTCCCCGAGGATATGGGCATTGATATACATAGTTTTTCCCCACTACCCAAAAATTGTGTTCCCATGAAACCTTTAATAAGCTGAAATGGCATAAAGCAAATAAGCAATTACATATCATTCATTTATATGAAAAAAAATTTTGAGCATTCCCAGACCCCAAGGCATGTATTCAGTCTTTATTTTGTTCACCACGATCGAAACAATTACATCCAATTTTACAATAAGCACAACACCCTTACAAGCTCTCTTAGGCTTTGCTGATACCTTAGTACACATCTTATTCATCAGCGCACAAGATAAATTTAGATAAAGCACAGGTGCTCATAGACAGCTTACAGCTATGGCGGCTTGATACTGAGTGTAGTTCCCCGGGAAGGCGCTTGGTGGCGCCACTCTAGTTGCTCAGATGCATGCAGCCTCTACGCACTGCAAAAAACACTCTGAACACTATTTTCGTTCTTGGCCTTTTTTTCGCAAAAGCAAAAAGTCCTTTTCAGATTTCTTTTGGCTAGTGAAAACACACTAATGCAGGTCTTTCATAAAAGCAGACTATGTTTGATGTCAGACAAGTACTAGACTTATCGGGGTGATCACTTCATAATGTATCTGAATGTCTAATCACTATGTTGTACACCTGAAATCAATATAATATTGCATGTCAACTGTAATGGAAAAATAATTTTTTTAAAAGAAAGGTAAAGTGGTATAATGCAAACTTTTAAAAAGCTGGAGATGCCTGTACATGCCACATACGAGGTAAGAAAATAAAAAAGACCGTGTTCACAAGTTCACTTGGGACTAAGCAATAGATAATCACATACAGAAAACACATTGTGGGGTGAGCAAGAAACTCAAAAAGAGAGATGGCCAAAAAACAGGCATAGAGGGACACTGAAATGTAGGAGGAAAAGGCTTAGGGGGAAATATCAGTTGTAAAAGCATAGCAGGGTCACAGAAACAGTCGTCTTTCAGAAGTGGTGATAGTCTGTGATTTCCACAAGAATAAAGTAATTAAAAATGAAAAAAAAAATCAAAAAAGCAGACAAGGTATTTCGTGACTGGTGAGGAAAGGCAGATTTTGTGAGCTGGTATTGCCAGTCTCAGGGCATGGAATTCCAACTCCCATGACATAAAGTGGGGAAAGGGAAATAGAAAGACCAGATTAAAAACACAGGGAGAAGGCAGCTGCTGGTGGAGGCAATATTCTCTTTCTCTTGCAGGCAGATACATACACATACACATATAAACACATGCACACACATTACAGCAATATTCATGGACTAGCTGGTGAAAGTTGCAATCAGCAAGGGTATTTCTGCCTGAATGCCTTGTAGGGGGTGATTACTGAATTAAATCTAATGAGAGAGAGAAAAGAGGCAGATCATAGGACAGAGAGTGATTATAGTGTGGGTCTCTGAAAATTACAGGAGGTGTACACCTTGGCAGTGTTAGAAAATAGAAATGTGTGGTCATTTTTCCCTCCATTTTTATTGACACATGGATATTACTTGTGAACATTTCCCTCTAAACCACACAAAATTCCAGAAAGAATGTTTCTGAAGTGACTTCTCAGAATCTACATTTGGAGTATGCTTATTGCCCTTCGTATTAGCTGAAGCACAGAGCTGGAAAGAGTTGGGACTGGTTGAAAAGAAATCAGATTATGACCAGAGAATATTTAAAAACCCAGGAAATGTATTTCTCAGAATTGATCTTGAATTTCTTCATGGCTTGAGCTTGCCACTGGTTTAGTGTGCAACATGGTAGGGTGCTGACAAGCTTTTGCAAGCTGGGGTATTTTCTAATCTATCTGCGAAAATAGAGCAGGCAGTTTCTGGGAATGGGAAGATATTAGTAGATTGTAAATTAGATTCTCTTTTCTCTTTCCTCCTTTCTTTTTTCTTCCATCCATTCTGACTAGCATTTAAAACATACTTATTCTAATTTATTTCTATTTTTTAAAGCAAGTCGATGTTATTTAGTTTGCTTTAGCCTATTTAGTTCAATACGTTAATTGGTTAATAGAACACCTGTATGTACCAGGTGACAGGCATGCTTATAGGCATGCAATCATAACACAGGACACACACACAAACTCACACACACTGTTGTTAAATAAGACTGTGTGGAGTTATATCAAAATAGTTGAACTCATCTTCTAAGAGACTGCTAAGGTAAGGTTTTCTTTCTTGTTTCTACTCTACATTACAACACTGTCCTTCATATTCAAAGTTCTGCTTGGGAGAGTCCACAGGCCATAGCAGTTCAGGAATTAATTTCCATAATTATCTTTTTAACTTCCTCATTATAAAAGGCATCATCCCTGGATGGCAAAAAGCCAACCTGCTGACCCCAACAGGACAGTGCTCTACACAGACACCCAGATCAGCATGTGACTCTTTTGTCTCCTTTAATACCACATGAGCCAAGTGCAGGGATGCTGTGTTCACTGTAAAATGGGATTATCAGAGAAATAATAATGTGAAATAATGATCCTTTGTCACAGAGGCTCCACGGTCCCATGAATATGGTATGGACTTCTATATGAGATAACCTTGAATTTCAATCTCAGTTTCAAACTTCCAAGCCCTGTCACCAAGCAGAAGTGAGTTGACCTGTTTGAGCTTCAGTTTATTCCTCTGTTAATGAAAGACAATAGTGTTGACCAGCTAGGATTATTGTTTAGGTTTAGAAATAACAACATTTCTCCATAAATGGTATATTCATAACAAAACAAGGGATATTTTTTGGGAATGTTAATTTAGTTGGGATGAAAGAAAGCCTTCTAGAGGCATGGAAACCACAGTGTTAAATGTTTCAGTGATAATGTGAGAGGCATTTTCGTTTTGTCTTTTGAGTCTTGAGAAGACAGTTTTAAGCTTTTATTATAACAGTACTTATGTAATACCTTATTGCAGACATAATTATTTTCAAAATATTTTACTAAATTATATTTGACATAGTTTCATTAAATCATCATGTTATATAACGAAAAATATATTTGTTCTTTGTCCCAGGCGGTTCATAGCATAGAGCTCCTAATATCCTTGGAATATCTTCATAATGACTCACTTTTAAACATGCCTGAGTTTATGCTAATGAGATGACTTAGGATGGGACTGCTTGATAGCCTGAGAATGGGGCTAGTCATCAGAAAGACCAAATGATTAAAATGTTGGAACTTTCAGACTCACCTACTAACCTCTGGGGAAAGGAGAAGGCTGGATATAAAAGCTCTTGAAATAAGAGGTATAATGAGCTTCTGAACTGCTGAGTACATCCATGTGCCAAGATGGTGGTGTACTCCACTCCACAGAGACATAAGCTCTTGAGCTTAGGACCCTTCTGGACCTCACCCAGTATACTTCTTCACCTGATTGTTTATTTGCATCATTTATAGTAAACATATAAACCAATATAAAGTTCTTCCTGAGTTCTGTGAGCTGTTTTCAAAAATTATTGAACCTTAGGAGGGGGGTCATGGGAACTCCTAATTAGAGCCAGTTGGTCAGAAGTACGAAAGGCCCAGGACTTGGGATGGCTCTCTGAAGTTGGGGGTTGGGTGGTGTTGACTTCTGGGATCTGACGCAAACTCTAGATGGTGTAGAACTGAAGTGAACTGTTAGACTTCCAGTTGGTGTCTGAAGAACAGGAGTAATGGTTATTGGTGTTGGAAAACATTCCACATAGAATATATTTGTGAAGTAGCAAATAGTTTTAATCTCCATTTGCCAAATCAGTAAACTAAGGCTCATAGTAAGTAATGCACTGACTGAGGTCACATATTAGACTTGAGACTGTAATCCTCGTCATTGACAATGAACACCTGATGCTAAATATGTTAAATGACATCATATCAACTCTTTGGTCGATAGTTTCACTTCAAAAAACTATTGTGAAAATAATGGATCCTTATCAATCTATTGTGATCATTATGTGAACAAAGAAATGGTGAGCAGTGGAAGTGAAGATTGAAGCAAACTTTGTAGAGAAAAAAAAATGAAGAAATGTGAGAAAGGACATTCCAAGAGAAGGAAATGCCTTGAGCTATTGTTAATACAAAGAGAAAAAAATGTTACGTAGGGAGAAGAGTAAACACACCTGCCTAGGCAAACCAGGGACAAAGCAGCAAGTACTGTAGATGGATTTAATTGAAGGAAAAGTAGGGCACTGAGTCTCTGTTAGCATGGTGAGAAGTTTGGACTTACTAAAGCAGGCAACTGAAAGTCCCTGCAGAGTCATTCACTTTTCTTTCATTTATTTATTTATTCATCCATTCATTCATTCATTCTCACAAGTAAGTATATATTTATTCTTAGACTGGTTACTGTGCATCAGACATACTATTGGATGTTATGTATACAGAGAAAAATAATAGTCCTGGCCACAACTAATTTAAAATACAGTGAAGTGACAAACATGTACATGATACTGTTTGACCGGTCCCCAAAGATGCAGGGGTGAGGGGTGACCAACTGTGGAGTGATCTAGGAAGTTTTCAGAGAGGAGTCAGTATTTGATCTGGGTCACAAAGATGACTGGAAGTACTTTGGGTGCCATCATGTATGATTGTGGGTAACTGGATTGGAATGGGTAGACCCTAGGGTAACAAAAGCCTTTTAGACCATTACTATAATTCAGAAGTGAAGTGATTAGAGCCTAGGGTAGAGTTATGGCTATGGAGATGAATTTCAAAGGGAAAGATCAGTAACATTTAGTCACTGATTAGATTTGGGGGTCAAATTAAAGGGAGCAATTGCATACATTTTAGATGATGAGATTGAGGCATTAAGATCATAGTGAAATTATTAATAATTAGGAGATGAAGAAGGACTGATGATACTGCTCCTTGGTGCTCCCAACACAGCCTTTCTCCCCATCCAGAAAAGATTTCCTAGACCTTAAAAGCTACAACATAATTTTGGCCTTTAGCTATCCCTCCTGAATACAATTAATGGGCAAAGGGACAAGAAGAGACTGTGAAGGAGATATAAGCTGGCCCCTATTGAGCACTCAATTGATGTTTGTTCAGCTGAATTTGGTCTGAGAGGTGTGAGAGGCAAGGGCATCACTGATGACAAGCTAGAGGGAATTCTGAGAGGTAGTACTACAGTGTAGCAAAAGGTAGAGACTATGGGCTCCTGAGACCTTTTGAGATGGTGTCTCAGCTCCCCCGGAAGTGGGAAATTTAGGTTAAGTGACTTCACCTTGTTCTGTCTCAATGCCCTTGTCTGTAAATTGGAAAGAATAGTTCTCTTCACCTTACACGGTATTGTGAGAATTCAGTAAGTTAATGAAGTACTTCAGTGACTTAACTCTACATTTAAAGGAATGAGAACAGAATTTGGTACATAGTGAGTGTTTAAAAAGTTTTGCTATTATTACCACATACTGAAGAGAACATTGTTAAAGGCAAGGTAGAGGGAGAATACAAAAAAATAACAGGTGAATATGAGTACTGGATATGATTTTAGAGAAAGCCATTTCAGGAAAGGGGTAAAAATAAAAGCTTGGTGTCTGCAGTCAAAGAAGAAGGAGATTGTGAACTAAATGAATCAAGTAAAATACTCACAAATCAAGCCTTAAAGCACAGGACAGAATTCACAAGAACAGAGGTGATTTGGAATGTTTATGCTAGCTCAAAGTATTTGAAGATAAGCAGTAAAGCCCCTGGAAAAGAAAATACTAATGCTACTTCCACTGCCATTAATATTAATAAAGAAGAACAACAACAACAAAAACAACAACAACAACAACAACAACGAGAACGAGGAGGAGGAGGAGGAGGAGGAGGAAGAGGAGGAGGAGGAAGAGGAGGAGGAGGAGGAGGAGGAGGAGGAGAGGAGGATTTAAAACAGGAACCACAGTACCTCTCAAGAGGAATTAAATGTGAAGGAGACAGTAATCACTGAGGCTAGGCAAAGGATGTGTCTTTCCTAATATTACACATATAAGTGCAAAAAGACATCCTGTATATGGCAAGTAGAAGAATATAAGCTCATCATTCCATTCAACTGTTCCATTTAAATGCATAGACCAATATTATTAGATACCTGAGTTTATGAGTTAACAGGTAAAAAATGCAAATAAGATCAAGCCTATAAAAATAGACAAAGGTATTCACCTGACAAACTAATAATGCTACAATTACAGAAGCAAACTGTCCGCACTTCAGATAATAATGGGGAAAACCACACATGTGACATGTATTCATGTAGTTGAGTCCTAGAGTGGTCACAGCTAATCTACTCCTGGGGTCTGTACTCCTTTCCCAGGCACTTTCCACAATGCTAATATTTCTCCTCTTTCTTGCTGACAAAATCCAAACAATCTAAAGCATCTCCAGTGAGTACAGGAGAAAAAGAACACAACTGTTAGCAAATGTGCATTTGAGCTCCTCACACCCAGGGTTTTCGAAGTAATAAAAACCAATTAAATAACACTCAGCAGCTATTGCGAGAGTAAGCTGTGCAATCTTACCACTACTAATAGGGTTTTTAATAATAGATAGGTTTCTCTCTGCAGAACTGGAGTTGGAAGTAGCAGAAGTATCAATTGCACAGTATTCTGCTGACCAATACTCAATACAAAATGTTACATTAATGTAGTTGGTCTGTCAATTTAAGCTGAACAGTTAGAGCCAGGGCAAGACTTACAGAATGACCAGAGGGAATCGTGAATAGGTAAGAATTCCAAGGAAAAAGAAAGCAAGCATTCTCCTTATTCTAAGCAAGGTTATAATCTACCTCAGGAGGAAACTAGGGAGTCCCAGGTCTGAGGGATTTTCAAAGGTACAAGGTTAAATGCTTTTGGCCATGGAATGCTGGAAACTTTTATGCACAGAAGATGTTGACTCTGATTCCAAGAAGAATTGAACAACTTTCATCTGCAGGTGCAGTAATACTGTACAAATCTTTTATACCTAATGGTAACCAAATGCCTATAGGGTTTGATTGTTTTTTCACCCCACTCACTATTCAAAAAAATTATGTGCCTGATGCTTCTTTGCTTAAAACACAAAGTATAGGGAAAGTATTTGTCTTGTTTTCATAGAAACCATCATGAAAATAATTTACCAACTCTACTTAATTCATCATTCCCTCCTCCCTTCAAAATTGTCAGGAGTGTTTTGTAAAGAGAGATAGTGTCTTAGAGAAGACAAGGACAGGGGGAAGGGGCTCAAAATAGGTTCCTCTGTGGGCTTCTTAAATGCAAACCGGCAATACCTCCACCTCCATCCAGCTCATATACTTTTCAGTCTTTTCTTCCACATCATTCTTTTAAGTATAATCATTTAGGTTTATGAAAGAAATTTCCTCAGGGTGTGTGGTTATCCTGCAAATTCTGTATGATCAGATCAAGCTTGTGAATAATACATTTGTCTGAATAAACTCCCCAGAGCATGTCCTCCTGGCTGAGCCTCTGTAATGAACCATTTGACTGTAATTCAGTTAAGAATGCAGGAGATGTAAATATATGTGGGTGGAGAGAATGTAGAAGACTTCAAACCACAGTAAAACCATTTCCTCTCAAGATTCAGTGTTGCATTCAAACGCTACTTTGAGAAAACAGCTGCTAGTTGGCATGAAGTTGAATCCTAATAGCATTTCAGAGCAAAGGAGAGAGAGAACTGAATTGACCCTGACCAAAAATACCAGCAAGATAATCATGCGGAAAAGCGATGGACTGCAGTCAAACGAGATCACTTTTTCTACCTCTGCCAGTTTCATGACCCAAGACAACACATTTCATCCCTTTGATCTGTCCCCTCTACAAAGTAATGCTTCAAGACTATATACTCTCAAAGGTCCCTCAAAACAGCATTGTGTGTGTGTGTGTAAACTTTCAAGCAGTAAAAGAGAGAGCAATGCTGGTATTCTCTGAAATTTCGCAAAAAAGGTCAGCAGTGTGTTTATTATTAATTAATGCTTTAGAGGGAATGCTTCAAACCACAATCATCTACAATCTTAATAATTTCCTCTGAATTTGATGTGATCATGTAGGAGTTCAGAATGAGTCACACCAAGATGTGCCTCTGTGGTACTCAGATTATTTTGAGCTAAAGGCAACTGAGTCCCTGTGAGCTTGGAAAAAAATGTCTGCACCCATTTAACTACCTAGGAGAATATAAAGTCCTTGCCCACTATAAGAGTTATTAACAGAAATAACTTTTTATGACCTATCTATAGGGAAGGGTGAACTTTTAATTACTGAACACCTTCTCTTACTATTATCCTACAAATGACCTTCCTTCCCTCCAAAGCCCCAAGGCAACTTACCTCATCCTTAGCTCACGATGTCTTATGTACCTCATTTTAATTTTCTATCCCTCTCTAATATGTGGGCTCTCTGACTCTCTCATATGTGTGGGATTCCCATACACACGAGTATAATTAAATTTGGTTATTTCATCTTGTCAATGTTTCATATAGATTTAATTATTAGACCAGCCAAAAGAACATTGAAGAGTAAAGTTTCTTCTTCCTCCTCAGTCATCATATAGTAAATAATACATATTTCTTACTACCTCTTATCTCTTTAAAGCTAGAACTCATGCATGTATTCACAATGCCTAGTCCAACGTTTGAAATATTCTAGATATTGAGGAAATTTTTTGAATGGATGAATAAATGCATGCACAAATGAAGGTATGATCAAATAGGAAGCAATGCTTATGAGCAATTTATAGAAATCTTTATTCATGAGATATTGATTCATAGATATCATTAAAATGTGACTGTAATGCCAATCAAACTTAGATGTAGATGACTCTGGACAAGAAGTCACTGTCCTGGATAGGCTCCAAAATTTCTAAGGCTTACAATGTGTTCTCTCTTTTCCAAACATAGGCTCATACAAATACCACTGTTTCAGGTCCCTGAACCTTCCTTCTCAAGGACTACAGCACATTTTCTGCTTGGTTGATTTCGTGGTCACGTTAGCTGGGGGAAAACTGTTTCAGTGATTAATCTTGCATCCATTTACTCAGCCTCTATTATCTGTAAAGCTTTTTCTTAAGATAAGTGGAGAATGTCAAGATGCACAAGAGATAATTCTAGCTATTATAGAGCCTGGATCTCTTTGGAAGGATTCAACATAACATATAAAACCATGACTGACCAGAAATCTATGTATCAAATTAGTATTAATAAGTAATAATGGGAAATAACAGTTATTGACCAACTAACATGTTGCTGGCACTATATCAATCACTTTTACCTATGTTATCTCATTAGGTCTTTGCCATAACCATGAATGTGACATAATATTCATTTCAATATTCAGACATGGTAAGACCCAGAGATATTTTAAGCAACTTGTCCATACTTACATTATGAGTAAGCAGTACAACAGAAAAGTGTTCCAATCTACTGAGGTGTATTTTGGATGGACATAAGCAATTTCATGGATAAGGGCACTTTTAATGATGGCAAGAATTTACAAGGACTGAGATGAAGAGAGGGGGACATTCGTGGGCTGAAAAGGGAGAGCTAAAGACACAAATGAAAGTTAAAATATTGGTTTATTTAGAACAAAGTATCTACATAGACCCTGGTGATGACCTTGAAATAAGAGTTCGCACTTTATCCCATATGTAATGAGTTACCACTGAAAGTATGTAAGCTAGTGACATAATGAAAGAGATTTAGGAAATACAATCTGTTGTTTCTGTGCTACACAAGGGATGGCAACATATAGATAGAGAGGTAAAATGCATATCTTAATTAGCTAGATATAAATGAATTAGTAGCTGAGAATGCATTACATAGGCCCAAAGTTAGAATAATCTCTTCTAAGCCCTGAGTTCAGTAAATGAAGATTATTTATCAGTCAGAAGCTCAGTATTAGAAAATTGAATCACTGAGTAGTGGAAGTAGGAAAGGAAGTGGGCAAAGAAGTTTTCCACTCTGCAGGAGGTGCAATGCAGAAGAGCCTCTTCATGAAGGTGTATTCATCTAAATTAATAACCGCGTTGAAAAAGCCTTAGGCTACAAATTGCAGTTATGGTAAATCTGATCATATTCCACAATATTTCTTTAAAGAAAAACTTGCAAAAACATAAATAGAATCCGATAGGTAATGACTACTATCAGAAAATAATTCCTTTCCTAAAGTGAACCAAAGTTAGAATGCAGGTCATCTGTACTTTAATATTCAGAAAGGAGCACATAACTGTTACAAAGTTGTAGTTTTAGAAAAATATGCTCTCTTGGTTTTATCAAAAATAAATTGAAAAGGAAGAGAAACTTCCATAGAGGAGGATAAAACCAAACATTTTCCATTGTATGTTTTTAAGGAGAATAGGAGGTTTATAAAAACAATAGCCAAGCCTTACCATTTGCCTGATAGTATACTAAAATCTTCACATTAATTAACTCATTCAATCCTCATGACATGATGGGATAGTACTATAGTACTATTATTATGTGGGAACTGAGAAACAGAAAGGTTAAAAAAAAATACTCCAGGCCACATAGCTAGCAGGTGGCCGGGCTGGGGTGCTGTACCCCAGGAATCTGTCTCCATGCCCATACTTTTTTAAATCACTAACCCTTTGCCTCTTTGGCATCACCCTAAACATGCAGATATACTTTGTGGATTTAACAGGTCAGCAATGAACCACTAGGATTGTTCTCATGTAAATCATCAACTCTGTATCCAAGAGAAAACACAGTAAACTGTCAGGTTGGGTGATGGAGAACAGAGATGACAGAATCAGTGTGACACAGTAGACAGAGATTGAGGCCTGCAGTCTCATGACCCGTGCTTGAGTCTTGGCTCTCTTACAAGGCCTCTGTCAAGTTATTTAGTCTCTAAAGAGCCTTAGTTCATAAACTACTAAAAAGGTAAAAACTAATATCTGTATCATCAATGTGTTGTGCAGACTAAACGAGAATATGTGAAAACATTTCGTTAAAATCTTTAAAAGACTTGGATTGACTATAAAGTGCTATGTGAATATGGTTTTTTAAATATTTATTTTAAATGCTTTTATCCTATCCTGACTTTCTCAGAAACAAAAAACTCTTACTCACCGCTGGATTAATCTTCGCCTGCGCCATGTATTCTCGTGTCTCTGAGTGCATTCCTAAATGTACTTTTGCATGATTTCTTCCTCTACACTTTATAGATGCAGAGCCCACCAGAAGGTAGCTGTAAAACTCACGGCTGTTGACCTTGGCATTGGGCTTCTATGAAATTAGAAATGCTCTATTGGAAAACCTGATACTTGCAAATTTATTTTTCTTAAGTCAACCATTTAGATAATTGTTAAATCAAAATTTTGTTTTTCCATATTCATTCAAGCATCTCAAATTAATGATCACTTCTTTCATGTGTCAACCCTTGGGGAAAAAATTAAAATTAATCTCTCTACAACTTGGGCTCCAGGCTTAAGAACTGAAAATATATGGCTTCCTATCTTGACCATCAATTGCCTTATTTTCAGAAAGTGATTGACAATAAGGTCCTGAAATCTCTCCAGATCAATTAGTTTGGCACAAAATATATTTTGTAGCAAATTTTCTCTTTGACAAAGGGGGAGGGGAGAAGAGGTGAGGAAGCATCAGGATTGAAGTTTGATGTATATTTAATAACTTATAAATGGCAAAAATCAATCAACATAATTAAGGGGTAGCTCCATAGTGTAGTGGTTAGCATGTCTGCTTTACACATAGAAGGTCCTAGGTTCACACCCCAGGTGGAGCCATGGTCCATATCCCGAGTGTGCCAGGCCCCAGGTGCACCAGAGCCCCCGAGTGCACCAGGGTACCAGGCCCCAGGTGCGCAAGGCCCCGGGTGTGCACTGCGAGCATGTTGGGGGAGACACCCTGCCTTCAGCGATACAGCTCTTAAAAGGGGAGACAGCAACATCCGTAGGTCAGGGGTGGAAATGGGGGTGGGGGAGGAGAATTAAAGAGGGGGAAAAATCAACATAATTAAGTTGGTAAATAAATTTATCTAGATAGATGTTTTTCAAAAAAATCCATCCTTCATATTTGTCTTGGTGAGTGCCTTCTTCTACTGGCCAGGATATAAATAATTTATTGTTACCTGAATTTATTTAAGTACCATTTTGTGCCTAACCACTACAATTATACAGTATCCCCAGATTCATATATAAAGCTAATTTAAATATTTTACACTTTATTGCTTATTGTCCCCCATTTTTTTTTCAGTCTAGAGGAACTATTGATATAAGTCCAAGTATTTTGCATGGATGGTGAACTAGGAGCACTGACAATACCCCAAATTATGGATCCATTTATATCTTAACTCACAATCTTTTTAAATGACTTCCTGATTTACGTTCATCTTCTACTGGAAATTATTCACACTAATACTCCCCCAAATTCCTGATTTTACAGTCCCTCCTAAGGACCATAGCCACAAAGAAACTTGGGACCTCAAATGTCCATGCCCTCTTGCCAGAAAGACTGGGAAGGGCAACTGCTTGCCCCCGTTTTCCTCTAAGAAATAAACATAGGGAGTACCTCCACTTTGTTAAGCATTAAGAACCCTCCTTCTAATAAATAGTTGTCACGTTTTTTATATACGAATACTTTTACAGGTGATGTAATATGCCATGAGTATAACTAGGCTTTTCTCCCATCCTTTCCTTTCAGGAATCTGCTGTGTGGGCTGATGTACCACTGAAAGCTCTTGTCACCAAGAGACTGAAGGTAGCAATAGAACATTATAAAAAATCAACTTGACCTTAATTAACATAGTTACAGATGGGATTTGGGAGGAAAGTGTGTGTGTGTGTGTGTGTGTGTGTGTGTGTGTGTGTGAAATATGAAAATTAAAATTCTACAGAGTATATTTATTTTCTGGTGTACTACCTGGATACTACTGAGAAAATACTAGAAATAAAATAACCATTCCAAAGCTTTAAGTTAAAAATTATATAAAATATTTAAAATATTCTTAGTTAAAACATCAGCTCTGAGGTATCTGTAAAATTATGTGATTATTAATCCATTGTTACAGTTTGGAAAATGCTAGTAAAGGATTAAGCTAAGATATTGCTTGCAAGTGCTGCTTTCACTCTTGCTCCCTACATTAAGGAAGATGATGAGAAATATAAACCACTGAAGGATGAACATTTCCTCATTTCAATGGGAGACTAAACACTCTTTCCAACTGAGGCCTGGAAACAATACGGAAAGAATGGAGGCAAGCTTGCTTTTTTTAAAGTATGAAATCATTAAGGGTTTTTCGTTATTTAATAAGTTTGCTGGCATGCTATTTTCTAGCTATACCTATGCACCACCCAAGAATATGCTTCTTTCCAAACATTGTAGCTGCACCCAGAATCAGGAAGATAGGATCGGCTCTCTCAGTTTTGTAACCTTTTGAACAAGAAGTGATTGCATTTCACCCACCAGTAGCTAAGATATTTGATAACACACACTCTTTAAATATCAGTCGCATCATGCCTTCTTTCCTTCCTATGCTACCGAGCCTTTTATGAGTCACATAGTCTTCTACGAGGGTGCAGGGAGGAAATGAATTTTGGTATCAGACATACCTGATATAAAATGTTTGATTGCTAGTTAATACAGAATGAACTAAGGCAAGTTATTCAAATAGTCTAATTCTCAATTCCCTTGATTTGACAATAATATTAGAAAAACGTTTACCCTTGGGCCTGACATTCGGTAGACCCTCAAAATATGGTAGCTGTTACTAGTATGACTACTACTGTACATCTTCTTCTCTTTTGTTGCAATGTTTATTATCATCATCACCACTACATGCACTCTTTCCTTCCTTACTGGTATGTGTACGGTTATCATTTATAATCCAGTCAGAGACTATGTCATACACGTGTATAATTATAGTGTCATTTAGTCACCAAGTATCCCAGCAACTGCTTAGCAATGGTTAGAGAGTAATTTCTCTACCCCTCGATGATTCTTTATCTGATAGAATAAAAGGAGACTGTTAAAAAGCTATCTGTACTATGGTATTATGTATACAGTTTTGTTTTTTGTTGTCATTGCTATTTTTCCAGGGATTTGCCAAAAAGCCTTAGAAGTACATTCTTTAACCTAATGAGATTCTGAGTGTGGAGCTGAGGCTTGAGGAGCAAGGTGAGCCATTCAGGTTTGGAATGAGAAAGGACATAATGAAACTGAGGCTTTTGGGTCAGTCCTTTAAACCCAATATGTCATTAAGTCTATATGGGAGGGGAAAAGGTTCAAAGATGCTTTTTAGAATACTAACTTTATTATTTTGCCTTGTTACAAAATTGGTCTCATGTAGGGAAAGAAAAATGAAATAAGCTTAAACTTAAGATCCTTGTGTGAAATCAGGTAAATGTTCTTAAAAAGCTTTTTATTCAACATGCTCCTTACTCATCACATTAACCTTTCCTGACATTGTTCTTCATATCCTTTAACTTCTTCCTTCAAGAGTTAACCAAGCTGTACACTCCAGTATGAAAACTCTCTGGAACACATACCCCATAGGAGCAGATTTGCCCTGACCCCCTGTCAGCTCCTCTCCTCCTATTTTCCTGATCCTTTACCCACTTTGTCCTCTTGGTTTGCCTTTTATGCCTCTCTCTTCTCTTTCCCAGCCCATGCTGTCTGCCTTCTAAAGATACACTCAACAGCAGGTGCGATGTGTGAAGTCACACACATGCTGGCTACAGTAAGTCAGCTGTGGTGCATGCATGCACACGTGTGCACACACACACACAAAAATAAAAAGATAAACAAAGGAAAGAACTGTTGGATTTACTATATTGATGATCCTGGTTACAATGGCAAGAATGGCAGACCCTAAAGATCTAGGAATAAAGAAGGGTAAAATTAAAAAATTTACTGACCAAAGAGACTATTTCCTGTAAATTCTATGAACATATAATGGAAATGTTTAGGGGCCAGGAATGGCATGAGATGCTGCAAGGACAAATGTGAAATGGACACTGTTGTCTACTTTTTTTTTACTGTGGAAGAGGTTAGACCTTCTTCGCTCTTTGGAAGGGGCTAGGCAATTCCAGAGAAAGGTTTAGAGAAATCTGGGCAAGATGGCATCCTAAGTATCTTCAGTTTGACCCTTCATACACAAAGCCCTTATTTATTCCCTCCAGATCTGAGCCTATGATAATGTAGAGACAGAAAGTATATGGGTTAAAAGTAGCTACTCTGAGGCCAGACTGCTGAGTCCAAATTCAGGTTCTACCTCTGGGCAAACAGACACTTTGTCAGCAAATAAGAGTTAAAAATAGTACCTACTTCCTAGGTTTGTTCTAATAAATAAATGGGTTAATACATAAAATTCTTCCATTAGTTCCTGAGGTATAGTAAATGATTATAAAGCAAATGTAAATAGCATAAGCTATTATTAGTAGAGGAATGCAATTTATTTGCATTTTATAAAATGGACCAATTAATTACCCTAACCTTCTCTAATCATCCCCTTGCACAAGGGAAAATAAAAAAGTTCTTATTTTCCTATTGCTAAAAAGCTCTCTTAAAGAATAATGTCAGTTTTAGAAACCCCAAGTACCTAATTCTGACTTTTAAGTAAAAGATTCTTTGTTGTCCACATTGAGGAATCTCTTGTCATCTCACAAGTACCTGAAGCTGCAATAGTTTAAGAAAAGTAGGAGGATGATATTGCCAGCGATAGAGCCATGGCCCAGCATAGGCGATCATGAAATCAGAATGATTTCATTGTACCAGTCAGCCTGAGAACTCATAGTATGGTATTTTTCTCTTAACCAATGATATATTCGCTGACATATGAAAACCAAAAAGTACACTTATAAACGCCAAGTTAAATTTTAGAACTCCTTGATTCAAGAACTCTTTTCGACTCTCTGCGATGTCCAGCTAGTCTCTCTAATACAAGCAGAGATGCTGGCATGAGCAAAAGCCCAGAAACAACAATGTCTCTACATGAAATGTCCTCCTCTTTATTTTCTCTGCATCTAGACCTTAAAATGCACACCTAATGTAGCCAATGATAACTACAGCCACCACTCACTGAGCCATGTAATAGACACTGAGTTGAGGGCTTTGTGTTTAATCCCCACAATTTTATGAGTGAAGTACTATTGTTATCATCCCTGTAAACATGAAAAATTGAAGCTAACAGAAGTTAAATTATTTGCCCAAAGCCATACCTAGTGGAGAAGTAAGGGTGACATCCAAAGTCTGTTTCATTACAAATCTCATGCATTCAGAAAATGGCATCTGGAACTTCACCTCTCCACAATCTCAAGTATGACGTCCTGCATTTAAAGACTACTTACCGTCTGTTTTCCCTGTGGATGACTTTGTTCATAATTCTTTTCTGGTGCAACAAATTTAGACATGTTTAGGTATGCTCTGAGATCACCATACTTTTCTGTTTTACCTTCTGAGAAACTGACATTCAAAATTAAGTCTCTATCATTTCCAAGCAGATTTTGAAGCAGCGTAGTTCCTTTTTGCTGTTGTTAGAGTTAAAACCATCAGTGACTCAGGGTGTAAAAACTAAACATTGGTCTCACTCCTTAAAGATGATTTTCCATGGAGGAATTTCAAAAATAATTTTCTATGTACCATTTTCAAGGATGTGAGGGAAAATTTTGGAAAGATAAGACCTCGGGCTAATAGAAGATAACTGACATTTTCTTTTAGGAGTTGTTAATTAAAACAACATTAAATATTCCCCTACAATCTTTTGTCTGTCAACAGGCTAGGCCACTGAAACTGCCACTAAGGGGCCCATCAAAGCCTATAATATTTTCCCAGAGTAGCTAATTACAGCCATTTTAAAAGGTTTCCAATGCACTCACCAACATCTTTTTAAGAATTCATTTATCTAAAACTTTCAAATGTTAATAGCCAGCCTTAGAGGAGATGTCATGTAGAAGCATTCAATGAACATTCCACAGCAATGTCCAGTCATCATTACTTCATACAAGTAAAATCTTATTTTTAAAAAGCATATAAAAAGATCCAGTTATTTATAAGAATATAATATATGATCAAGCAAGCATCGTAAAACAATGAGTAGAAAAATATAATTAAGTAAATGATGCTGGGGAAAAGGTTAAGTATTTTGCTTGATAAATAGAAGATGCTCATTTTAAATCATATACACAAATAATTTTTTTAGATAAAGAAAAATATGTAGAACATAATATTTATCAGATAGTATAGAAGAACTACAAAATTTCTGAGACTTCAAAAGAAATCAAAAGAGAAAAAGTCAGTCTGTTTTTCTACATAAAATTAAACTTCTGAAAAAGAAAAATTGAAGTGGAAAATAGGAGACAGGAATGTTAACAGAAAGTTAAATGATTAAAGTTGCTTGTATATAAATGCCCCACTTATGTAAATAAGAAAATCAAGATATCAATAGCTAAGTGGAAAAAGGCTAATAAGAAAAATTAATTATATGAGAGTTGATACAATTAAGTTATTGGCAATGATGAACCTGACATCTCAAACAGAACTCCAAACAAAACTGAGATATTGGCTTATTCTACCTTTCATCCTTTCAGATGAAAAATAAATGACAACAATAGCTAAATTATTGGAAGATAATTTTAAATCCTGCATACTCATGAATTGCTACTGACAATGTGTAAAACTCTTGGGAAGAAGATTTGGCTATATAATTCAGGTGTCCTAAAACTCTTCATACCCTTTGACCAAGTCATCTCATATCCGGAAATTTGTTCTACAAGAAGCACATTGAGATAAATATATAAATAAGTGTGAATATACTTACAAAAGATATTTTTGTAATAATATTTATAAAAGAAGAGAAACAATTTATGTCGATCAAGGAAGATTAATTAAGCAAATACTAAATACATATAACCAATTAACAGAGTATTTATAAAAAATAAGTAGTTACATGGAGAAATGCTTATGATTTAATGTTAATCAAAATTGCAGAATGGAAAAATATGATCAGTTTTGAAAGAAGACCTAGAAAAAGAAGAGTCCATTTCTTAAAATGGTAGCATTCTGATGGTTTTTCCCTCATTTAAAATACATGTTGTTGTGATAATTTTATGAGTAAAATAAATATGCATATGGAGTTTTCATTAAAAGAGATTTTACTGTAATTAAAACTTTGCAGAAAACATTGTCCCCAGTGTGATGGTGTCACTTGTGACACAGAAGCACTAAATTCTAAGCTCTTTATAGCCAAAAGTGGTTGAAATATTTGATGTGGAGCACTGTTTGTAAGGTAATAAATTGTTCTTTGCTGGACCAATTACCAGCATTATACTTCCGGACTACTTTTTATTTTATGATGAATGGAATATGTAACAAATTACCTGAAAAATGCACAAAATTGGATGCTTTCAGTGTTGGAAAGGAAAGGCAACTATGTCGGTCTAACTAAATTATTCATAACTGAAATTCTTTTATAACTCTAGCCTATCCACATCACCATAGAGACATAGAGATGGACATTGTTTGAAACAGATTTTTATCCATGGAAGTTGGAGGACATATGCCAGGTCTTTTTATTTCTGAAATAGAATGAATGAATCATGATAATAGTTAACATTTTTTTAGCATTTAGTGTATGCCAGCCTCTCTGATAAACACTTTATATTCACTATATTATACATTAGTCACAGTTGTCTGTTTTACCAGTGAAGAAATTGAGGCACAGAGAAAACAAGTATGTTTTATAAGCTATACAGCTTATAAAAAGCAGAACTGGGAATCCATTTAGTATTATATTTTCACAGCTAATACTCTGTAAAGTACCATATTCTTCTTCCATTCCAATAAGGTTTTATTTGGAATTATATGATATAGCTTATCTATAATCCATACAGTCTAGGATTTTATGAATACTGACTATATAAAAGGTTAATTTTGCCTTTGTGTACACTTCTGGGGATCATTATTGAATTATATCTTCCCTCACCTACTTACTACAGAATATCAACAACCCAAGACTCTGTCATGTGTGATTCTCAATTGTATCAATTTTCCAAGTGCCTCTTAGTCTAATAGCACCAAAAGGGTGGTAGAAATCCTGAGGCTTAATATTCTCACCATTATGTGTACAATTAGACTAAACGATCTTTCTAAAACTCAGTTTTCTTATTTTTAAGGTAGAGGTGGTAACATCACAAAATTGTAGATTTGTAGTGAGGATTAAAGAAAATTATGTAAAGTGTCAAGCTGTGTGTCTGACACACAGTAGGCACTCAAAATTTAATGAAAATAATTTGAATTTTTTCATTCGTTTAACACATACTTATTGAGCCCTAACTCATTGTGAGCATAGAGTGGAGAGATGGAGATGTAGCTGTTGACATGATAAATGAACTCCCTGTCCTGATGGAGTTTCTGTTCTCTTTAGCATAGGATAAGATGGCAAAAAATAGAAATTATTCTAGGGAACAAAGAAAACAGAATATACTTAATTCAAAGCTTTACTTGTCTCAATAAACAATTGCTCTGATGCATGGGATAGCACTAATAGCTCAATAACAACCATTGCATAATGAGGCAAACCATTCATTGAGAATGGAAGTATCAACACAGGCATAATCTGCTAATATGTTAATTGTTGATGGACATTTGCTGGTTCATAGAAATTCACCTTGTCACCCATTACAAATGTCATTTGTTATACCTTGCAAATTTTCACACAGTCAGGCATTACTTCTAAACCAGACTGCAAAACTCCTTGTAGAGTAATTAATAAATATTCATGATGCCAGTATTGCTTTCAATGATGACAGATCTTGAACATTAGAAAGGGTATTTTAAAGATGATGACGTTAATCTTATAAAACAAAGACATTCTCATATCAGATCCAATGACCCAGGAGCCTTTAAATGCTATAGTGTGTGTGTGTGTGTGTGTGTGTGTGTGTGTGTGTATGTATGTATATATATATATGTATGTGTGTGCGCACACACACACACACATACATACACACACACACACACACACATGTATTTTTTGGTACTTGTACCTCTGCGAAATATGCAGTCTTGCCCCAGTAACTATGTGCATCAGTTTATACTTTAAATATCTGTCCACAGACTATACTTTCAATATATAAACATAGTTCCTCTCTAAGCACTTGAAATTTTTGTTTTTCAAGTCATGACTACATTAAAGCTAGATTTAATTTTCATTTTAAATTCTGCAAAAAAAAAAAAAAAAACTTTTTTGAATCTCTTCATATTTACTCTCTTTGCCACCTCTCCCAGACACACAGTCATCCACACCAATATTTGCTGAGTACCTGCTGTGTGCCAGGCAGCATCCTGGACCGTGGACATATAGAGGTGAGGGGAACAGGCATCATTCCAGCTTTCATGAATTTTTAATCTCATATGTAAATATGTTAGCAAATGCATAAATAATTACAAATTATGAGGTTCTGTGAGACACAGTTAGGGTGTTGCAGTAAAATTTGGTCAGGAAGCACCACTTTGAGGAATTAAACCAATTTCGACTTGAGAAAAGAGAATGAATCTATCATGTGAAGAAATATTAGAAAATATTTTAGGTGGAAAGAACACGTGCAAAAGCCCAACAGAGAAAAAGAGGCTGAGGTATGGCTGAAGTTTACTAATCAAAGGAGAAAATGAGCAAATGAATGCTCAAAAGAATGAATGAATTTGACAATATTTTTTCAATTAGTGATCTCTGAATCATTCATTCCTCACAAGTGTGAAAATCACTAGGCTGAGCCTTATCCTCTCAAGGATGAGAAACTCTTGGAGACCCAAGGTAAGAATCCAAGCCAAGAGCACTCTCACATCTCTGAGGTTTCCTTCCAATCTCTCCCTCTGTAGGACTTGATTCATCCTCTTTTTTTCTGGTCGTGGATGTTCTCTGTGATTGATTCCTTCAAATCTGGTCTCATAACACTTTTTTATTGGGATATAATCCATTAGAGATCTCACTTTAGTACCATGGTGTGGTAATTTCATTCTCTCAGCACATATGCACTTTATATGGTGTCTGAATTTAGCTACATGTCATTTGTAAGTGTTCATGAGGTTTTCATGTTCTAAGGTTTATAACCTTTAATAAGTTATAAGGGTTTGAAAGCAGGGCCTTTTTTGGTTTGTCTCATTTTCTGTTTTAATCTTCCCTGCCCAGTTCAATGGTCAACACAAAGGGAGAAGTTGTCTCTCAGGTTAATAATCAAATCAGAGTATCCCTAAGTTTTTCTATATGGATGGACAAGTTGATAGATAAATATAAAAACACAGATGGAGTTATTATATAATATATATATATATATATATATATATATATAATCACCCTATATCACCCTCATACATAGTGTGTATATATTTAGGTATGAATGTGTACATACAGTATATATTTTCATGTATATATGCATTTTTTTTGAAATTTATCCAACCATCCACTCATCCACCTATCCATTTATATCTTTTTATCCATCAATCTAGAGAGAGATGTAGTGGACCAGAGGGATACATCAGTAACTGACATTTAATTTGGGAGAAGACCTTGTCACAAATTTTATGGAAGTATATGTAAAGATGTGCTTTGGGGATGCTAAATTTTGTAATGATTGTTTGCAACTGTGCTTGCCTATTAGTAATGGTAGCAAAAAGGAAGAGCAACTTGAGAAAAGGGTGTTAAAGCAGTGTAAAAATGGGTACATTGAGAGGAAAAAAAATTAGAAAGGAGTGATCTTTTGGGAAGATTTTTCTTTCCTACTTGCTAGGTGATGGAGAGAAGATGGGAATGCCAAAACTGGTGGGATGTGGTAGACGGCAGGTAAAAATGCTGGTGGCATCTCTGCTACCCTTCCTGAAATCCAGGCTACAATGGTTATGGGCAGCAGGGAGGCAGATATCATACTTGACCAAGCTTAGTGCAACTGCTTGGAGGACATTTTTTAAAAGGCAAGTGTAATCCACTGCTTCCCAAACAGGTCACTGAAAACTTTTGAAAAAGACAGACTGAAGAGCTACAAGCTGTTTTTATACCAGTCCTATTCATTTATGCATTTCCTTGGACTTGTTCAAAGACAGGAAATATGCTATGAAATTTGAATTTGTGAACTCTAGGCACACAAATAAATAAGTACTTTTTTTACATTGCATTATCTGATACTTTTTAAGACATACTTAACAACTTAGTGCTAGTTAAATACTAAAAATTGCTTCTCGGCCTTTTGGCTAAGATCAAGTGAAAAACAACAATGCTTATAAGCAAAAAAAAAATTACCATGATTCATCATTTAAAAAGAGATTTTAAGATTTTAAAAATTAATTTAATAAATTTTATAGTATGTGTATTTTATTCTGTTAACAAAAATAAAACTCTCTGTGTGTGTATGTGTGTATATACATACACATATATATACACACATACACATATATATAATCTGCAAATTTTTTAAAAGACATTTTGGTTGGTAAAAAGCTTTTTGAGACCCCTGCTGACAGAAGAGGGGAACTGCATCCATGTCGCCTTTATCAAAAAGTGAATACATAATTTTCCTCATTAGCCTAGTCACCTTAAATATATATATATATAAATATATACACACACACACATATACACATATATACATATATGTATATATATATACACATATGTATATGTGTGTGTGTGTATATATATATATAAATACATGCCATTTCATAAATGTAAAAGATGTATCACTATATGATAAGTGTATAAAGGTGAATTCTTAAAGGAATATGATTTGTTGCATAGAGATTTTTATTTTGCTTAAGGCTTATAAGTCTCCTAAACAATTTAATGTCTTACATCATATAAAATTACTATTTTGGTTTATTTTTTTCAAATATAAAAAAATGCATAATTCTTTATAAATATAGCTATTATGAGAATAAAAACATCTAGAATTTTCAAAGATAATGTGGTATTTCAATAAAGAATGAATGCCAATGTAAATAATTTTATCTGAAAAATACATTCATTTCTCCAATAATTTTACTGACAGCATATTCTATATTAGATATTATTCTATGTCCTAGAAACAAAGTTGTCTATAGCACATCAAACAAGTATCTTGCTTTCAAGAACTTACATCTTTTGGAGGAATAGATAAATAATTACATAATTTCGGATTTCCATTAGTGTGCTAAAATATTACAACACAGAAAGGGGACAGAGTGATAAGAAGTTAACACTGTTACATCAGGAGAGGAGTCAGAGATTGCTTCACTGAAGAGGCAAAATATAAATTAAAATCTATGTGCTGATGGAAACATATATAGCTACATAAATTTTAGGTAGACAGAAGCAATTGAAAGATCTGGAAGGTAAAGGCAAAGGATAAATATGGAAACATAAAACTTTTACATAACGAGAACAAAGCTTGGCTCAGTCTCCACTAGGGTTTATAATGTGGATCTTTGTTCTCTCCAGTGGGCATCTAGATGCAGTGAAAAGATCAGGGTCTTTGAAGCTAGACAAACAGGACTTGAGAACAGTCCTAAGGCTGCCTAAGAGAAACCTCAGACAAGTTTCTGAACTCCTCTTAGGTCACTGCCTCATCTGTTAATTGTTGATAACTGTACCTACTCAAAAGGTTTTCTTGATAATAAAAACTGATAAACTATGTAAAAAGCCTATGCATAATAGGCACTCAGTAATTTTTCATCGACCTTTCCTCTGATTCAAGGGTTTCCTGGGTCTCACCTCCCTAATAAGTCTCAGCTCAGGTATGAGAGACAATGAGATGCAGTGAGTAAAAATATCCACAGGGCAGGCAGGCAGCTAGATATGAAGTTGAGTTTATAAATAGCCAGGGGCAAAGAAGTCACTTTCTTCTTCTTTGTAAACCCTAGGCCTAACACAGGAGCTGACATATAGTGAGGAAAAACACTTAAGGAAAAATGAGACTCAAGAAAACTAGCGTTAGGTAATCCACATAATATATGATCCCAAAGTCATATAAAAAGAAGACCAAGATTTTATGACTCAATGGCTCCCAAACAGTCTAATAATCTATGATACTATGACCTCATTGCTTTCAGCTGTGGAAACAGTAATATGACGAGGTCGTGTGCAACCACAAATCTTTAAGAAATGGCTTTTGCAAAGAGGAAATTTGTAATAGTTACAGTAGGCTGTGGGTGTCTTAGCATACCTACAGAAATATTAGTTTGGCATTTCCCAAATTCTGCTACACAATGATAAAGAAGAAACCTTGAAATATTTTCATGAAGGTAAATCTTTTTGAATGTAAAGACTTCTTTTATTTTTAGATTATGTCTTCCCTATATTTTCAGAATAGAAGTGCTTTACATTCACGAAATTACAGTGATAGCAAATGGAATATTTTATTGAACTTTTTGGAAAAATAAGATATTACAAATCATAGGGAGTACATCAATTTTACATTATGTGAAATCCATCCCCAAAGAGGAGCTTATTTAAAGAAGAGTAAATCCAAGAAGGAAGAGGTTTTATGTGAATTTCATTAGGGGAGCCGGCTCAAAGGTTCAGGGCAGAAGGGGCAAAAGAGAGATTGGAAGGGCAACTGATACAGAAGCTACACTGTGAATAACAAGGCCAACGTGACATGGACCAAGTAAAGACTTGAATATAGTAAAGTTCTTCTTTCTTTAGAGGAAGTTGGGAGGCTGAGAGCATTTGAGTAACCATGGATTCATTTCAGTCCAGAAAATAGACTGAGGTCGAGAGAGGTGAATAGAAGGAAGGACTTGTTATTTAAAATTCCTACATTGCTGCTTAGTCTCGGACTACATTTCTCAAGATCAAACTGGGTTGATAATAATGCCCCAAAAATATCAGAGTAGAAGATGCAAAGGGAAGTCAGTGAGCACTCTAAAAATATCTCAGCATAGAATTTTTCAGGATTCCCAGTTCTATACCGATTCAGGTTCAAGCTCAACTTGATACCTCTGTACTCGCTCAGTTCCCTAACTAGCTTCTCCTTCTTAAGGTAGCTTGGCTAGAACCTTTGCTTCCTTAACTTTTTTTATTCAGTTGCCTGTTGCACATGTCTTCCATGTAAACTTACTAACTGCACATGTATCCTCCTTCATTAGATAAACTATTCAGTGTCCTACCTGCACTTATGTAATCAGATTACACTACAATAATTTCTTCTCACTGATACATGTTTGGCTTAAGTATTCTCAAATCATTCTATTTTAGAGTACTGTAAATGCTGAGTATGTGTGTGCCCTTTTCATTCACTAGACCACAATCATCTTAAGGGCCCTGGCTAAGATCTTTCTCTCTAGCATAGTGTCAAGTTTGGATTCAAATGCTAGCTCTATCATTAACTAGATGTGTGAATATGGGAAATGATTTAAAAGTAGTTGTGCCTCTGTTTCTTCATCTGTAGGGGATAGTAATACTGATCTGCTTCAGAGAGTTCTGTGGGATTAAATATTTATAAGAATGACTGATATAATTTAGTATGTGATCAATAAATGTTAGGGGGGTGTTGTTAAAAGTGTAGACTCTAGAACAGTATTCCATGGGATCAGTTCTCAGCCCCATCTTTTCTCAGCTCAGTGATTGTTAAGCAAGTTACTTGACCTCTCTGTATCTCAGTTGCCTCAATTTCAAAAATGGAATGATTAAACTCATTTTAATGGATTTTTTGGGAGGACTAGGAAAATTTATATGTCTCTTAGAACAGTATTCACAATGTATAAAGTACTCAGGTTATTATTAAAAATCAAGGAATTCCTTTGTGTAAATCTTTTTACTCTCTGAGTTATAGATTTTGTTCAGTTCTACATAACCAAGAAGTTTCAATTACTTCTTTTTTCCCTTTTCCATTCCCACTCTCCTCCCTCTCTTTCTCTTTCCCTCTGGTCCCTTATTCATTTTCTTCTCTCTTTTCTTCTCCTCAGTTTTTGTTTTTGTAATTTAAAATCAATGTTCAAACCAGAGGCTCTTCAGGAAAAGCTTTCTCAAGAGAATAAAAAGTAACTACTTTAAACCAAGAAATAAAACTGATTTCAAAGGGAAGTATGATACTGTAATATTTTTCTGAAAAAGGCAACATCTGTAGCTATTTGTCCTGGGATAACCCTGCCCCATCAAAATGGAATTAGAAGGCTGCTGGGGGACTTGAAATAGCATGTCTTCCCTCTGTCTCCATAAAAATGCTATATGATTATCTTCTTTTGTAGGAACAGGGACACTAGGCCATCTCAGTGTCTCAAATTCCCAAGTTAAACTCCTAGTAGTTAATTACGTGATATATTGAGGATCAGTGAAATTAGTTAAATCATTTGGTGAATGTGAAACACATCATAGTAAGAAAGACAGGGAGAAATATATTTGATGTTTTACAACAGAAGTCTAGAGCCAGGATTAATGGTCCCATGGCTGAAGAAAAGGACCAATGCATAGTGGGGAGGGGGGGAGAATACTGGATAGAAACTTCCAGGCAAGAGATCACGGGTCTAAAGAAGAAGGCATTTTATATTGGACTCAGCCAAAGAAAGAATAGAGGCCATCTTGGGGATGAGGGGATTGTCCCAACATAAACTGAATAACCACTAGATAAAGATGCCACACCAGGTTTAACAATACTTCAGCTTCAATTTAGATGACCTGAGAGCCTTGCAAGTCCAAGATCCTTTGCTGCATGATATGCATTTACAAAAGCAAATCATTCATAATAAACCTTAAACCCAAGGTAACTGAATACTTGGAGAAATTCTGAATTGTGGAATTTTTTTTTCTCTTCAGCAATCTAACTTATCCCTTTTTCTATTTCCCTCTACACATTTAAATTAAATTTGTGGCCCAGCTTGGATATGCAAAAGTAATTTACTATTCTTGCCTTCCTAATTTGAAATTCTACAAGTCCAAGAGAGTAACCAGATTATGAAAACACTTGATTAATTGTGCAAACCAGCAGTTAAATATTAGAGTTTAAAAACTCAAGTTAAAAATATTTCTTTTCCTTCAGGAAGAAATATGAATGTTAAAAATGTGGTGCCTCGCAGAAGAAAGCTCCATAATTAATCTATAGAGCTATCTTCACTGTCAGAAGCAGAAAGGCCCAGAGCAACTACTTTTCCTATAGAATGATGATGGCATTAGTACTAACAGTGATAAGAAAGACCATGAAAAGCATGTGAGAATTTCTTTTAGAATCTTCTTTGGTGCCTAATAATAAGAACGATATTTCTTGAGCACTTACTATTGACAAGAGAATATTCTGAGTGATTTCTATAAATTAATTTCCTAATCCCCACAATAAAGAGGTCCAGAAATTTGCCTATAGTCACCTAATTGGTAAGTGGAGGAACAAGATATGGATGGAGGCCATCTAACTGTGGTATATATGTATGTATCAACCGAGATTACTATCTTTTATAGTCTCATTTGAAATACAGTTGAAAAAGTAACCGTATCTGTGGAGCAGACATAATACCTGCTATTTGTTCCAGGAGCAGTGATTTATTCACTGTGCAAATGTGAGTGGCCCTTGTCAGACAATGTATGGAACACTAGGTTTAGTTCTGGATCTCAACGTGAAGAATATTGACTAACTAACTGGAGTATATCTGACATCTTTTATCAATGAAGATTAAATAAAACATACAATTCCTCAATAAAGTCTTGAGTATTAATCACTACAATATTAGGGGAAAATTAATTGTGTGTAAAACAGTCTCCCCTTATCCACAGTTTCACTTTCCATGTTTTTAGTTATCTACAATAAACTGCAGTCCAAAAATATTAAAAAGACAATTCCAGGAATAAACAATAAGTTTTAAATTGTGAGTTGTCCTGAGCTAGTGTGATGAAATCTCACACTGTCCTGCTCTGCCCCACTCATAGGTGAATCATCCCTTTGTCCAGCATCTCCACAGAGTATTCTGCTTCCCCACCACACACACTACTACTAGCCATTTAGTAGCCATCCCAGTTATCAGATCAGCTGTCACAGTATTGCAGTGCTTGTGTTCAAATAACCCTTATTTTACTTAATGGTGGCTCAAAGCACAAGAGTGGTGATGCTGGCAATTCAAATATGCCATAGAGAAGCCCGTAAAGTGCTTCCTTTAAGTGAAAAGGTAAAAGTCCTTGACTTAAGAAAAGAAACAAAATAACACGCTAAGGTTGCTCAAATCTACAGTAAGAACAAATCTTCTACCTGTGAAATTCTGAAGAACAAAGAAGATATCAGTGCTAGTTTTGCTATCATACCTCAAACTGTAAAAGTTTTGGCCACTGTGCATGATAAGTGCTTAAAGTGGGAAAAGTATTAAATTTATGGGTGGAAGACATGAACAGAAAATGTGTCCCAGTTGATGGCAATGTTTTGTATGGGAAAGCATTGAGTCTATGAGAAGACTTCCCCAAGGAAGCCCTGAATGGGATGATCACATTCACACAGCTTCCACTATAGTATATTGTCATAATTGTTTTATTTTCTTACTAGCTACTGTTGTTAATCTCTTAATGTGTCTGATTTATAAATTAAACTTTACCATAAATATGTATATGTAAGAAACAATATATATAGAGAGAGAATTTGGTAGTTTTCATTGTTTCAGATATCCACTAGGGGTATTGAAACATATCCCTCACAGATAAGGGAGACTACTATATATGTATTTGTGTGTAAGTATTTCTTCAAAAAATCAATTGAATATGTTTAGATCAATGTATTAGTTTTACAGAAGATATTTCCATGTGTAAACTCTTTATCATTATTCTACTCCATTAGACCACAGGACAACTAGAAAATTCCTTTCTCTTCCAATCCTTAAAACTATCAGACGACAAATGTCTCCAGATTTAGGCAAAGAATTTCCTCACATGATTATAAGTGTGGTGTCTACGGACTTTCTGCAGTCTCCAATACGAGAGGAAATGATACGACCCATAAAAATAACTGACACGTGTATACTACCATACAGTTTTAAAGAGTATTTTTACATTGTATTATTATTTGAAGGTTTTTTTGTTTTTCAGTCTTAAAACTATGAAAACAAATACAGCCAATCTACCTTACCATCTGTTCCGCTATACCTCCACTCCCACCATTGACCTCTGAAAAGCCAACAGAACTGGGAAAAAACAAACCCAGTTAGGAAAAGACAGTGTAATGTGTGCCAAGATGCATTCCTAGTTCATCACATATTTTCCTGAAAACAATCAATACAGGTAGCCCGAGGCAGACAATTTCACCATACATGCACTTTCTGAAAGCAGATCGTTATTACCAGATACCTTCTCTTACTCAAAAAGACAGAAAATATGACAGAAACTATATACAGAGTTGGCCTGAGGGGAGATTGTATAGTAGGCAAAATGTCTCCTACCTCATTATATAGTCCTCTTCTCTCCCTTCCCTTCCAGCAGAACAACCCCTGCCTCCCAAACCTCCCCAGGCATGCAGAACCTTCATGATCTCACTCCCATGACCTGACCAAAACCTGCTTTGAGAAATTATTTTATCAACTCATTCCAACAAATGTGTAAAAGACCAGCAGAGGTTTGAGAAATATCAAAGCCTTGTACTCAAAGGACAGAGTTCAGAAAGGTACAGACATTAACTAAAGGATAGTATTTTATGGAAGCATATCTTATGAATCCAAATTCAGTCTCTTTGAAGGTTTCCACATAGAAAAAAATAATCAAAAGAAAGGAGATGTTGAGGATTTATAAATTCTCGTGGGCGATACTGAAAATGGGAATATTTTTAAAGTGGTCTTTGCTACTCTTCCACAGAGTAGCAAAGAGGAGAGAGAGTTGAAGGGAAACCAGAAAATTCTGGAGATGAACCAAAATCACAGATACATCTTAGCGCAGACTTGCACAACACTAAATTATAGAGTAGAATGAATAGTGCTACATAGTCATACAATATAAGCTTGCTTAACATACTTAAAGGGTCAGCAATCATATAAAACCTAGTGCCTGTTGCCACTACTGCCCTGGATACATAGATCTAGGCTCTGTCACAGAGCTATTCTGTAAAGGGATACCACAACAAGCTGGGGGACTACACAGAGAACACATCCTGGGAGTACATAAGTTCTCATCGTATCATTATATGCCACCAAATTAGTCACAGCATACGCTAAGGATATCTGTGCAATGCTATACGGTGGTTAGTGTGACATAGTGAATAAGAGTATGGACTTGAACTCGTACAGATTTGTCTTCAAATCAGGTACTGCCACTTTAGCTATTTATGTAGTATTGTAGAGTCGCTTCTTTGAGTGTTGGTTTCTTACAAAATGGGAAAAGAATAATATGGGCTTTGGTTTGTGCAAGAGTTAAATGAGATAATATATGTATGCCACCTGGGATATATGGAATATAAAGCTTAGGAGGAGTTTAAAAACGAAAGTAGAAACAATGCTACTGATGATAAAAATGATATCACAAATGTAGGTGAGTCAAAAGGAAGAAAATTTCTAATCATGCAAATCACAAACTCAGAAACCATATATTTTGAACATACTACTCAAATTCTCTATTAAGTTTCCCATCTAAAAATGAAATCAATAACAGTAACTAGCTCATATATTTGTTGTAAAGACTGAATGAATTAACACACGTAAAACACTTAGAATGGTGCCTGACACAGAAGAAGCAGAAGATAAATGTTAGCTATTATGATCACTACCCTTGCCAACAGTGCAGGTGAGAACATGGGAAAATATGGAGATAAGTCTTGGTAAGAAATTCACAGCTCTCAAAAAGAACAGTAAGAACTGAAAGCTGGAAGGGTCTCATTTCATTCTGGACACATTCTTTTTCCATTCATTGGTTCATATGCCCAGGTAGTAACCATAGGAGCTCAGGCGAAATTCCATAGTTAAATCCCAGAAATTGCTTCATTAGGACATAACTGGCTTGATCATTATTGCATCACTAGTGAATCTTTTCCACTGAAAATCTATGGCTAATATCTAATAATATAACCATCCATCATTTCGGATACTTTTTTTGCAAATAATACCAAGAGTTTGGCAATGAAAAGTGTATATTAGGTGGTTGGCAGCTTTTATGTGGAAATTATAAAAACACAACAAAGCAATGCCTAAAAGAAGTTATGACATTGATATTTCCAAGCTTGGAACATCACTACCATCACCACAACCATCATCATTATCATTATCAGCATCATTAACACCATCATTTTCTACATATCAGCTACCATTTATTATCCACGAAATTTTGTTCTTAGCATACTCACGATAACTTCAGAAGTAGTTAACATTATTCTCATTTAACCTACCTTTGTTTTTGCTTAAAGCAGAGGTGTGTTGGGCCTTTCCACTTCTGAAATTAAAAGCTACATAATGCACAGCAATACCTCTATCCTATATTTTCCGTATATAGCAGACCCACTTTGACACACAATAGTAAACCACTGAACGAAGCACTCAATTAACAATGAAACAAAATGAAATATTTAGTGTATAACAAAGTATCACAGAGAGCCAATTTCAAAAGTAACCTTCAGGTACAGCTGTTCCGTCTTTTGCTACAAGACCATTCCATTGTGCTTTGTAATTAATAATTTCACACATGGATATTGACGACAGGATTCAAACAGAGAATTAACGGCACCTCAGAAAATCTGTCCCCATCAAGTGAACAGAGGGGCTGGCTTGATGAGCTCCATCAGCTAGAATAATTATTATGAATAAGGAGGTGTGTTGCCTCCCTGTAAAGGGCAGGGGGTGCCTGTACCAAATTAAACACAAGCTACACACAAGTCAGTTTGTTGGAACATCTGAGATATCTTCAGTAAATGCAAATAGCCAAATACAATATGGCTGATGCTGTCTATTCAGAAAATGAAAACTGAATTTGGAAAGCAGGATAAGGAACTGAAGAACTGCTAAGTGTGAAAAGCCAAGAGAATGGCCAAGTCCAGGCCAGAGGCCAAGAAGAGTTACTGCCAATTTTCTAGGAGCAGTCACTGTTCAAATATTTAATAACTCCCAAGTATTCTTTTCCCTCTTTTTACTATTTATCTCCCATCTTGCCAACTAAATCCTTCCCACTCTACACTGTACTGCTAAGAACTCATTTTCTTCAAGTCTAAAACTCCGACCTCCAAGTAGATTTGGATAATGCAATGGGAAAGAAGCCACGCATTTTAATATTTCAGACTCCAGAGCACAGCAAAAAGCATGCCAATTCCATAGCTTCAAGTCTATCTTGTAAGAAGCAAAGGAACAAAACAGAACTATCAACAAATACAGAGAAGTATACCTCAAATGATAAAAGAGACGCATACCTGAAGTCCCTCCAAAAGCTGTTTAGAGTAAAGCAAATGCAGAAAATGCATTAGAGAAGATTGTTCTTTAATAGAAATTCACTATGGATATTGCTGGAAAGAAAATATTCTCCTCAGTTCTTCTGTGTATAAAATTGAGATTTAAATAGGGTTCACTTACCTTAAAGAAAGGTACAGCTAGACCTTATATGGTGATATAGCCATTTAAATATTTCTTAATCCTAGGTTATTTACTGGTCATTTAGCACTTAGGGGTAAAGATTCACAAGTCAAATAGTGATGATATAAGACTGAGACATCATTCTGTAGTGTATTCAGTGGAGGAAGTCATTATGTGCTGAGGCAGTCCGGTAACCACTGTTCTGTTGTGAAAATTGATTGCACTTACCTAGAAAAAAAGAAAAAGAAGAGAAAAAAATGGAGAAAATTTTAATAGAGTTCTTTGAAACCTAAAAGTTGTGTTTGTTCCTTACTTCTCCTTTACTCCCTTTTCACATTCTCTTCACTTTTCAGGAAAAGAGCCTTATCAGTATCTCAGTTTTTGTATCAAAGATCACATAGACACAATAGGGGAGATGATGCCCATCTTTGGCAATGGAGGATAACAAGGTCCACTCCTCTTATCTTGCTCTGCAGGTGTCCCAGATGGGAAAAGTAATAGAATATATTAAGTTTAGGGTTTTGTTTGTTTGTTTGTTTGTTTGTTCCAGAATGAAAAGGCATGGATCAGTGTTATTTGGGTTAGAGTCATACTGGCTCCTTGAGAGTTTGCTCCTAATCTTGCCCTTCCTTGCCTTAGAATCTTTGCACATAATCCCCATTTTTTCAACTTCTCCCATCCCAATCCCCCCCCCCCCCACCCCACCTGGCCATTCAGTCCTGTTATGCACACAGTTCTCTCTGGCTATCTGTTTTTTACCATTCTCTTTAGAAATAACCTTTTTAAGAAGCATTTATACATCTTTCATCCCCAAGTTAAGTGTTTCTTCTATATGCCTAGCTCTCCGTAAACTACTACTGATTAAATGGTAGTTATGATATTGCCCTATAGTTAACCATCCACTTGTATACCACCGACTAGAATATGAACTCCCTGAGAATAAAGTCTACATTGTATTCCTTTTATTTTTCTGTATATTCCATAGTATGATCTGGGATATGGAAATTTTCCACAAGTATTGTAAATGAATAAGTGAACTCATTAATAAGCAAAGGGAGCCCATGTCAGAGCTAAAAAAACAGAGAGCTGACGGCCTAGGGGGATGTTAGTATCTAGGTCTTAAGGGAGAACCCTAAAGGTGTTGTCTTGTTCCTTTTTTCTCAGCTTCTCAGGTTAGGAAAATGATCACAAATAAACATAGAAGCTCCAGGCTAGAACATTAAGTTTTTCAGAGACAAAACCTGGTACTCAGTGCTAGGTCCATTTGAAGATCTGGAGAAAGTAAAAAACCTTTGAGTAACTCCACTCAAAAGTATTCATGTCATGTGACCTTGTGTAGAGGACCTCACTCTCTAACCCTTGCTTTAATCAGATGTAAATGGAAATTACCATATTTGGCCTGTCGGTATGTACATTTTTGTAACTTTTTATTGTGAAGTAATTATAGGCACACAGGGAATTACAAATTAGTACATAGAGCCCTGTGAACCTTTTCCCAACTTCCTCCAATGATGACATCCTACATTACTGTAGTATACATGAAAAGCAGGAAACATCACCATCTGTTGAGAATGATAAAGAGATGTTGGAAATAAATATCTTTTCATTTTATTACATTTTAAGTTAATTATTCTTTATTCAACAATTATTAAAGGCTTACTATACAGTAAGTACTGTATCATACACGTGAAATATATTTGAGATCAAAAACAGCGCATTCCATGTCTTCATGGAGCTTATATATTGTGAGAGGACACAGAAAGATGAAGTAATTAAAATGTGCAGCGAGTTCAATTTGTACAATAAAAAAAAACAGGGATATCTAATTTAGACCAGAAAAGATGATAATATAGTAATATAAAGCTTCCCAAGGTGAAGTTTTAAGTCTAGACTCAAATCTGAATGAAGAGTTCGAATTGTCCAGGTAAAGAAACAGAGGTCATACATGCAAGTGAAAGGAAGAGCATATGTGAAAGCAAAGAGAGGGAAAAAAATCTGGCCTATTTCAGTTTGAACAAATGTTTGCTTTTCAAAAATGGCTCAGTAGTAGCAATTTTATATGATTAAAATAATAATTCTGCAATGGCTATATAAGTGAAGAGATAACCTAGAAAGAAGGAAGATATGAATAAAATAGGATTTTGTAGGCCAGTGTAAGGAGTTTAGAAATAGTTCTGAGAGCAATTGGGGGCCCAGGGATGTGTGTTAAACAGAGGACAATCATAATGAAATTGGCATAGTCCGGATGCCTGGAGGTAAATGAATATGATGGTGCAAACAAATACGGAAGTGCAGGCAGGGAGATCATCTAGGAATGCAGCATTAAGCCAGGTAAGACCATATAACAAATTTAGGAAAAACAATGGACAAAGGAATGGAGAAAAGTGGGAAGATTGCTTCAATGATAAAACTGACTTAATTTGGAGATAAGCTGTATATCGGCATTAAAGGGAAGCCATAATAAAGGAGGTATGTCGTAGTACCATTTGAGTGGAGGAGCAGCTTTAGGTGAGCTGTAACAGTGAAAGCACTTTGTAAACTGTAAAGTGCCACTAAAATGTAAGTATTTTTGTACATGTAGAACATGAATTATATATGCATATACATTTCTCAAAAGGATTAGAAAAAGAAGTGGCCATTTTTAGAAAGCAATGTCAGTACATGTCTCCTACACGGCATATGATAATTGGTTTGTGGTGCCATTTAGTAATGCCAAGACAATTAAGAAAATCAAGAATATGCAGGTGTTTCCATTAGAGCTTCCTCTAATGCACAGATATACACACATTCACACACAACTGTCAACCTAGGGCAGAATTAAAACTTGTTGAAGCACCCGAAGAATCCATTCAAGAAAACTGTTGTAGAGAGGCATTTTTCATTCAAGAATGGAAACTAATCTAAAATGAAAAAGAAAAATTGCTCAGGAGATTGGTAATTAAATAGACCATCATGCTTGATACTTCTCAGCATATCATTTAAATAAATATCGATAAACAGATCCTACACTCTGCCACCGGCTGGTGAATTAAGTGAAATTAGTGATGTCATCAGTTTCAAGTTGCCAAAGATCAATTAGACTATTATTTTTCATTAAAATAATTTATTTGTGTACCTTCTGAGTCTACCTACTTGATTATATGTTGCTTGAGATCTAGTGACGTATCTTGCTTATATTTGAATTCCCTATAGAGTATAGCATAATACCTTTCATGAAATAGGTACTCAAGAGCATGGTTGAATTTTAGGAACTTCATTAGAAATGAAATGCACTCAGTTATACAAAGTGATTTATTTTCAACTTAATAGTATTGGTAGTGATTACTTTAAAAGTGTTAGTGTTGGTAAGGTACTTTTTCAACTTTTCAGGAAAACGTCATTTTTCTTAAGTTGACAAATGTAATTTATCACAGGGAAGTAGGGAGAGAAAGGAGTTGCTTTGAATAAATTCCAAGAAATGGATTTCTTTGAAGTAATAGGCTTTTTAGTATTATTAATTCATAAAATATGCCTAACACAAAATCTTGAAAAAATTCACACAATTGTGTTATTTTTGGAAATTTCTCTTAAGCACTTATCACTAATTCTTTCTTTTAACTTGTAGCAAATTGTTAATGAGACAGATTTTGGAAAGGAATGTGTGTAGAAAACCACAGCTGCAATACCACATTATTATTATTGTTATTATTAATTTTTATTAATTAATTATTGGCAGGAGACCACTCTACTCCTCATGTGAGATAACAGATGGTATTTATGCTCTCCCCACCTCAGGCCAGTGCAATTTTAAAGGACCATGAGATGAAAGTCTTGCCCTCCCTCTGGTTTCTATCACTTTAAATAATTTCATATTGGTACAGACTAAGAAGTTGATGTGGCTAAGAAGTCTTGTTCCACCCTCTACTTTGGAGCTCACCAGTTTCCTGAGATGGTGTTTCCAAGACCTGTGGGCTGGAAGAGCAAGGAAGAGGATCACAGACCTGCAACTGATGCAGACATGTCGCTGCCCTGTTGGTGCTAGAGAGGCAGCAAAAGGGGCATGGACATAGTACCTTGTAAATCTGCCTTGGCCTGTATTTCACATTGTTTTGCAAAATGCTTATTATATCCTAATGACATCCTACAACACCCCTGATCCTTGAACAAACTGCAATCTGTTTTTATGAATGGGGTATAGTTAGATATTCAGCACTAAAATTCCTCACTTTTTCTCAGAAGATCACACCTTAGGTGCTTACCAATATTCTTCACACCAGGAAGTCAGGAGGCCCTGACCCAGAAAAGATTTTTCAAATGTAGATTGGTGAGTGCATCTTAGCCAGGTTTATTAAAAATATACATACTCTCTGGGAAAAGAAAACCTGGATATAAACACAATTGGAGTGGGGGAAACTATAACTGATGCAGGTTAATCTTTCCTGTGTCTTCAGAGAAAGCCTTGCTCCTACCGAGTAACATTGTATGCATGTTTTTTTGGTGATATTAAGAGAAACACTATGAAGATTTGTCAAGATATTGGCATGTGAAGGGAGGGTAAGCTTATAAACTTTTGTAAAACACTCATTGAGCTGGGATTGATTGTTACTGAATTGCTTATTCTGGAGATGCTCGTAGACATTACAGGGCCAGCATTCTCTTCCCAAATTTCACAAGTAAGTCTTGCAATTTTATGAGGCAGTTGCCTCACTTAATTAACTTGGTGGCTTTAGGGAGCCTACATCTCTTAGGAGTGAGGGTTCTAGGAACAATTGATGCTACATTATTCAAAATGGTTCCACAGAGAAGCTTCCATGACTCAGTAAACTAAAAGACACCACTTTGTCTAATCCAGTTTATTTGACCCTTTAATCATTTTTACTTGAGCAGCCAAAGAAGAGAGTAAGAGTTTAGGCTGAAAGTAAGAGCTAGATTTTGACCTCATAAAGTGTTTGGAAGATAATTGTAGTATAATAATCTCATTGTCATTAGGTACAGTTCTCTGGTAGCAAGAAAAGAAAAACCTTTTTTAAATTTAGTCTGGCCACATATCCTAAAATGAGAACATAGTTACAGCATGGATAGAAAGGAAGAAGTGTCGTCATCCAGTTTATATATTCCTACCATGTAGTATCCCACAAGACCAGTCATTGTGTGTAAACACTTATTGACTGAAGCAACAAAAAATCAGCTGACCTAAAGAAGTAGCTTTTAGGGTCATGTGACTGATTGTTGCTGAGCAGTTGTCTGAGGAGCTTCAGTGAAAAGTATAATTCCTTCTCTTATCTAGAATAGTATGTTAGAGATTCTGCTGCAGTTTAGAGGAAAAGCAAGTTTGTAACCTGAAAGACCCATCCAAAGAAATCACCATTGCCTATGTGTTCTTCTATGCATTTTATTGTTTCAGGTCTGATATTCGAGTCCTTAATCTATTTTGAGTTAATTTTGGTGTGTGGTGATAGACAACAGTCTAATTTCATTCTTTTGCAGGTAGCCTTCCAACTTTCCCAGCACCATTTATTGAAGAGGCTTTCGTTTCGCCACTGTATGTTTTTGGCATTTTTGTCAAAAATTATTTGCCCATATAAAATCACTTATATGTGGGATATAAACCTAAAAGCAACAAATGAAAAGGACAAACAGAGACTCAGGAACATGGACAATGGACTAGTGATTACCAGAGGGTAGGGAGAGGGGGAGGAGGGGAGAGGTAGACAGGGTAAAGGGGGGTAAAATAAAGGGGTTTGGGGGGAGGGTGAAGTGGGTAAAGGGGATCAAATATATGGTAGCTGAAGGAAATTGGACTTTAGGTGGTAACCACACAATAGAATATATAGATGTCAAATAATAATGTATAATTGTATTAACCAATGTTACCCCAATAAACTTAATAAAAAATTAAAAATTAAAAAATATCACATTGCCAACAATGTGAAATGTAGAGCACCAATCTAAAACTATAGCTATGTAGAGTTTCCAAGTTATTTCTGAAACTATACCTATTCAAGATGATAAATCATTCTTGGTAATACTGAGTACATGTAACCAAGTAGCATATATATATTTGGAATGGGCATATTCAGCCCAGAATTATTCACTAGAATAATCTTTTTCATTAAATGAAAGAAAACTGACACACACAGGTGGCCCTCATAGTAAGAAGAGGCTTTGGTAGCTTGCTCAAACTCCCACTGCAAAAGGAAGTTCTGTGGAAGAGTATGAACTGGAGCCAAAGGAGCCCCAAAGATGGCTTTCTTCAACCAATTGTTCCAGCCTTAGAACTCTAAAAATGGTCCAAAGAACAGCACCAGTCTTAACCCTCCACATTTTAATCTCATTTCCTTCCAATCTAAATGAGAATGAAGGAGATTATGTGACATGGTTCATTACTGATATCTTCAAACACCCGTTTAGGCCATACTGAGTTCTAGCCAGGAAAACCTCCATTTCCTTTTCTACGTCTTGGCTCCTTTCAATCTGCCATCTAGAACTAGCTATCAGTAAAAGTTCTATTTCGTAATTGTATTATTGGCTGAATTATTAATTGAATGAAAACAACATTTTAATGGGCATAAAGTCATTTGGAAATGAAATAAAATGTTCTAGGCACTGCCTGCCTAGATGCAAACCTAAAGCAAAAACACTCTGACAGTTTGATTATTATGCACATTAGTGCAATCTAGTTGGCTCCCAGTTCCTAGAATGAAATTCCCTGTTTGCATAACTGTCTCTTTTGGCTGTTTGCTTTTCTTGCATTTATATGAAAAGCCTCAAGGATAATTCTTTTCTTCTGATTAATCTCTCACATTTTGTTACTATAACACTGTCTCTCATTGGCACTATCATAAATGTCTTGATTCTTCTTTGTACCTGGGTTGGGGAGAGGGACCCAGAACTGTGGCGCAGTCCTCCAACTTGAGATCTCAGAGAGGCCAGTCAGGACCCATACTACATCATCCATTTTCTTTTGGACCTTATTTTTTTACTATCTCCTCCACCACCCAACCACCACTTTACCCATTCTATGACAGCCACCCTGGAATTCTTACTCCACTACAATAAGTCCCCAGCCACGTGCTAATATCAGACACTTGCACTGTTACCTCTGACTGGACCAATTTTCCCCCAGATATCAGTATAATTAAACTCTCTCACCTTCAAGTCTTTGCTGAAATGTTAACTTTTCAAAGAGGCTTACCCTGACCATTCTTATTTGATACTGACACCTGACCCCTGCCACCGCTTCTAACTCCTAGTTCCTCAACTGGCTTTATTTTTTCTTTTATTCCTAGGACTTTATGCTTACAAACTTTAGTTAATATAGCTATGTTTTTTTTTATTTCTGCCTTGCCCACTAGAATTTACATATATATATATATATATATATATATATATATAAAATTCATATGTGTGTATATATATCTTACATACATATAAAATACATATGTGTATATATGTATTATGTATGTGTGTATGTTTTATTATAAGTTCAATGTCTCCATAAATATTAGTTATAAAGATTAATGAAACAATGGGCTCTTAGTGAATCTGTTGCTTTCTTCTTTTTTGAAACTTATATACTTTCCAAAGAATAGATTATTAGTTGCCCTTCATTTTGTAGTACTTGTTTGTCCCTGCTGGCACCAAACACTTGTCTTATTTTGCTAACCCTGATTTTTCTTTTCTCCCAGGGTATCGTTAGGTCTCCTTTCTTTATTTATTATTAATCAAGTCTTCAAATCTCACTGTCAGTAACCATAGCAAGAAGGATATACCACTGACAGGAAATAAAATTAAGTCTTGAATGTGTAGAATTGAAGGAAATCCAGGTACTATCATTTCTGATCTCATTACCCATCAACCAATCAGTGGAAATCTCTCACTGACCTGGAATTCTAACACACAAGTCACCCAAGCTGGAAAACATCAAAGACTAATCCTTTCTCTTACATGCAAACCATGTAATTTAGTAATAGCTACTCAACCGCCATTGACCTGCTAATTAATCCATAGATTTTTTGTTGTGCTTTTAATCATTTTCGCTGATAACTGAGCCACTTTAGAAATACTCATTCTCTGCTCAGACTCACTAACTAAGTGCTTCTAGTTTGTAGTAATAAAACACTGAAATATATTGACTCCCTGCCAACTTGTTCTCTTTTTCTTCCTTTCTTTTCTACATGTCAGTTGGTGCTACTATGCAGACAGAATACAGAGAGGGGGATGGAGCAGATAGTAAATGAATAGTTTGTGTCACGGGTAAAGGTAAAAAATGATTTGTCATCTGGGTCAAGAAACAAGTTGGTCCTGCTCTCTCTGAAATGAAAATTTACCTGTCCTCCTGACTTCCCATCAGTAATTTCAAATCAGCCTGAAAATAACTGGATGAGGCCTTATTCTCAGAGTCCCCTTTTCTGAGAACACATGATTTATTTTCATCTTCTATCACCAAGCAACAAGTGATGTATGTTTTCTGAAGGGACCATATTTGCATGAAGTGATTCCCATAATGTCTACCAAACTATTAGTATGTAGTGACCCTACATGAATTCCATCCTTTGACTTGAAAGGTCTTCGACTATATCTACTGCCTGAATAACAGCTTAAGTGTTGACTTCTGTTTCCTGCTTTGACATTTATCTACTGTGTGCCTTTGCAAGTATCAGTTCACCTCTTTGAGCCTCAGTAACCAGAATGGAAAGAACTGGCCATTTATCTGCCTCACAGGTATGTGGATGAGCTTATCTTTTGTCACATACAAGGGGCAATTCACACCAACTATTATGATTCCCTCTGAAATGCCATGTAGAAATTAACTTATTTCTTATTCAGTATTTGAGAGACAGGAAAAAAAAAAAGCCTGAGATGTTAAATGATACAGTAGCTCTAGACCTCTAGTTACTGCAATCAAAATGAGTGGCTCATCAGGCCAGGGTGATGCATCGTTAGCAAATAGACTACCAAAAATTGTGCTTACCATGTAGTCTTCCTTTATAGAAATTACTTTTGCACCCATTCCGATTTCCCAGCAACTTAGTGAAGCCATCTGAAAGCACAGCCAGAAATGTTAACCCCCTGCTTGCATTGAAGTACAGCTACTAAGGAAAGGTCTGCCCATTTGGAGGTCACCTAGGGCTCTGTATATGAAAACAAAAAGTGTCTTTACTAAGAAAAAGCTAAGAGGAATCCAGTATTACTTGACCAGCAGCTAGTGTGACTGATTTTCTAACGAAAGAGAAAATATTCAATGAGTACTTTCTTTTTCAAGGTCATTGGTTTATGAGGTTTTACCTTTATTTCAAATATCTTCTATGGTCAAACAATTTTTAGAACACCCTGTTAGAACTGCCTCTTTTGGCAGTTAATAGTATCTTTGACTTTGACATGGATTATTTCCAAATGTTAGCTTTATACCCCAAACAGTGTTTTAGTACCACTGGACACATTCAAAATAAATGTGTCTAGGGGAGATTTTGAAAAGAGAATTCTGAAGATTTCTTCCCCTTGAGGCAGTGAATTGTGAGGATGAAAAACATGATGTTTGGAGCCATATTCTTGGTTTAAATCCTTCCATAGGAATTTGCTAGCCATATTGACAAGCAAGTTATTTAATCTATCTGGGGCTTAATATTTTCATCTTTATAGTATAGATAAATATAAAACCCATTTTATAAGGTTATTGAAAGAGAAAGGATTTGATCTATGTAACACATTAGAATAAAATATGGCATGAGGCAAAAAACAGGAGTGTTATCTATTTTAGGCATTATTACTACTACTAAAGTTATTATTTCAAAACACAGAAAAGGACTTGCAGAGTATCACCCCACAGAAGAGGTGAATGGATCCATGACTAGGAGCTATTTCTTGAGGCTACAACCATAAAGACTTATTCTTTGCCACAATCTACCTGTACTTATATAACCAAAAACCACATGTGATGAAGACTGAGATGATAACACAGTGCAAGGGATTTAGTGAGTGGGGGAAAAAAAAAACAAAACCTGTTTCTTGCAGAAACAGCCATAACACTAAACACTGCTTCAGAGATAGTTGATCTTTATTTTTTATAGAAGCTTAAAATAAGTGACAGACTGGGCTCTGAACTTGCAGTTGGGCTTTAAAACTGTCAGGATGTGGTGTTTTTGTATTAATATGAGCATCTTTCGGCAACTCAAGCAGAATAAATTATTACTAATCCTGCCCTCTGACTGCCAATGGTTTGTGAGCACAGAAGGAAGCCCCTATGCAGAAACACCCAACTTCATGTTCTGGAAGACAAGCCAAGGGAAAGCACATACATCATTAGATCACTGTTACCAGACCCCAAATAAAACAAGGAGAGTAAAAATAAATTTCCTATCGTTTATTTTTCCAACCAATATAAACCAACCATCATCTATGGTTTCTATAATTTCATAATTATAGAGGGCCTGTGGTAATTTAGGAAGGTATACAGGACAGAACTTACCTTACACTGTCATATATAATTGCACTATCCTCATATATTTATCATTTTGCAATTGACAAGTGAAAATGTTATCTTGAACTTGTATTTGGGAACATCTTATGCTTCCTTTAAATAATCCCCAGAGAATGGTTAAATTAGTGTTGTCTGGATGTTTCAGCTTCCTTATTTATAAAAAGGACATGATTATCTCCCTACAACATACAATGGCTTTCTCTCATCCTCAAATGTTCTGCCACATTTTTTGACCACTATCTTCCCTAAGTTTTTGCATTACTGCACTAACTTGTTCTCTCAGTTTGTGAATTACTCTTTCTTTCTTCCCTTCAATAACTCCAGTTCTTCTTGACCTCAACTGTGAACTTTCTCTAGGGTATAATTAGTAACTCTTACACCCTTTTACTGCTTTCTCTGAAAGGGCTCATATATTTTCTTATTCATATTATACCTTTAAGCAAATGACCTCCAAATCTGTCTAGCATCTGCTTCTCACAAGGCCCCCAAATCTACTGGATATCTCTCCCTTGGTAATTTAATATCACCTTACTCTCATTATATTTATAACCACTTCAACTTGCTTCCCAAGATTATCCCATTCAAGCCAATGGAGAATTTTTTTCTCATGGAGTTGACATTTAAGAGAAACCTGTGACTTTGTCTTCATCTCATCCCAACATGTAACTAGTTTATTGTTCCTCCATGTTTCCTTTTAATGTTCTATGTCTTCTGTCACCAAACTGATCTATTTATTTTAATTTTGTCTTACTAGTTCATAATTACTCATAGCTGCTTCTTCTTTGGACTGCCTCCATATTACCTATATCATGTAGCACCAACAATTTTTGAACACCTGACTTTATTAAATCATTCTCCGAAAGATGAATTTACAGCATTTAATTTTTGTGTTTTAGATCAATATAAAGTCTTCATCCTGTCACTTTAGACCCCATTGGAGTCTTGTAGTCATATTTCCCAAGTGTCCCAGAGAAGATCAATTTTTCTTCGGTTAGTCTGCTCAGATGCCGCACTCATTCCTGCCCATGAGTATTTATGCAGCCCTTTCACCCACCTAGAGTGCACTCATCCTTTCTCTAAACCACAAAATATCTGTCATGGATTTCCTTTATCTCTATTAATTCAGACGGCCCTCTCTTTTTCAAAACTTTCAGCAAATTTTAGGAGTACTCTGAGGTCTAATAATTTTGAGATTTTTATTAACTTTAAAGGTATTCTCACAGTGATTTTTGTTCACCGAATGTAACACTAAGTTCTATATGACCCAGTAATCCCATTTCTGGATATATATATATATATATATATATATATATATATATCCAAAAGAAACAAAATCATCATCTCGAAGATCTGTATTCCTATGTTCATAGGAGTATTATTCACATTCACAACACCCAAGCATTAAATTGTTGATTGCTGGACATTTACTTGTTAATAAATTCAACAACCATTAATTAACGTATCTCTATGTTGCCGGGGACACAGTAGTAACTAAGAGAGAAGGTGTCCCCTCTGACAGAGCTTATATTATATTGGGGCCACAGACAATTTAGAAAAAAAAATTTAGAAGTCAGTAAACACCAGGTATCAACAGATAACTCAATGAAATACTGTCAAACCTCCGAAATAAGGCTCTCAATCACCAGAATAACGCACTACTGCAAACAGTCCACTGTGCTACTGATTTCAGCAGAGAATTTGACTTTGTCTCTTATGATATCCTAAAAAATAAGACGGTGAAATGTGACCTTTGATTCTAATTACACTTGAAAAAGGTTCTTTCCCATTTAAAATTCAATACCCTGTCAAATTTGCAGGTGACACAAAGCTGAAAGCAATATCTAATATAACAGAAGACAGGAGCTAGACTCAAAATAATCTTGACAGGTCACCCTAAACCAACAAGGTGAAATGTAATAGGAGTAAATACAATATTCTGTATTTGGCTGTAGACACGGGATTTTTAAACAGGATTCAGAAAGCAATAAATTATAAAGAAAAATAACTTGATAAATTAAACTCATCATAATTAGAAACTATGTTCATCAAAAAACATCATTAAAAAATTAATAGGCAAATCATAGAGAGGGAGAAAATATTCACATAGAATGTATCTGATAAAGGACTGGTAACCACAATACAAAAAGAACATCTACATCTCAATAAAAAAAATTGTAACTTATTTGAGATTATCAGAAATGTATCAGAAATTGAGGCACAGATAAAGACATGAATAGAGAGGTGATAAAGCATTTCCGTAAAATGTTAATTATAGAATTTAAGTGATGAGTATATGGATGTTTATAGATTTTTCAATTTTTCTGTATGTTGGAAATTTCCATAATAAAATATTGAGGGAAAAGCAGGTTAAAATTATAGAAGTTGTAGAAATTATATGTTGTTTATTTAATAGAAATTTTAAATGTATAAAAGATCAGGTTATGAAAGTATATAAATTTACATGTGTGTGCACATGTGTGTGTGTCCTACTGTATGCATCCTCTAGATATAATGGAATGAACAGGCAACAAATGTTTAACTGTGGTTTTCTTGGAGTAGGCAAAGACAGAGGGAAAGGAGAAGCAATTTTTCATTTTTGTCTATTTGTATTTTCTGGTTGTCTTATAGTGAATGTGAATTGTATATTTTAAAAATCACTTTTTAATGAAGAATTCTTATATTTTGGATAAAAAGACAGTAAGTACAGAATTTATCCATTTATTGGTAGAAGCAATGGGCGGCACAAATAGAAGGAAGAACTGTTTGGCCTTTGTGGCCAGCTATGGGAGATTAAATAGATGAACAAATCAAAATTATGGTGTCATGGATGAGAAAGTGAATTATATAGGGGACACTTTCATCTTACCACTTACTCCTCTCTTGTCACAATACAGTCACATAGCACTCCTTTTATTTCTTTAAATATAACAACCCTTTCCCCTGTTTAGGTCTTCACACATACTTTTCTCCTGCCTAATACACACTTCTTCCTCTCTCTCTCTTCTTGTCTGATTTTACTCATCCTTCAGATATAACTTTCCCAATGAAGAATTCCACGACTTCCCAAATTAATTTAGGTCTCCCTGTCACATTACATTTTCATAGCAGTTATGATAATTAATGATAACACATTTACTGTAAGACCATTTGTTTACTATCAGTCTTACCTGCTAGAATCAATGTTCATCACTGTAATCCAAGTGCCCAGAGTAGCTTCTAGCACATTAGAGGAATTCAATAAATATTATTCAATAAATGAAGTTACTAAGTTTAGTTTCAGACCTGTTAAACTAAGATGAACTAAGACGCCAAGATGATAATATTCAGCAAGAATTTAAAGATTTGTACATGTGGTTAGTAAGTGGAAACAAAGGTAAAGTTTGAGGCAGCATCAGAAAGAAGGTATGGGATGATGTGAGAATGAATGAACTCCTCCAAAAGGAAAATATATATAAAGGAAAAAGCAGGCGACTGTGGATCAAGCCCATCTTGTTGTTTTCTTTATCATTTTCTCTTTATCCGCTTTTATCTTATTCTGAATCTTTTTATCATGTTCTTACTTGTACAGGAAACAGGATGTCAGCTTAACTAGCACTAAATTAACTACAGCCTTAAGCATGAGAAGTGATGATGGGCTCCAGGACAGGCTTGCAAATCTTGGCAGCTTAGACTTGGCTTCTAGCTTCTCTACTTTTCTGCATGGCTGGGAAAGATAGGCAGCAAATGTAAGAGCAGATTCTTAGATAGTACTGTTCCAACACCATAGAAATGCCAGGAACTCACAGGGCCTCCTTCTTTCACAGTCAACAGATTCAGTATTCTATTTAGAATTAATGCAATGGTATTTATTAAATGCTTATTATGTACCATGGACTATGCTTAGTAATAAAGGTTGCTGCCCTAATAGTGCTCATGGTCTGGTGGGCCAAGAAACAATAAATATGCAATCAAACAAATATTCAATTCTCAATTCAAAATCCCATTAAGGAATGGTAGAGGGGAGCAGTGCATAAAAGAAAATACCAGAGAGGGTGGTCATATGGGTCCCTAGGAAGAGATGATATTTAAGCTGAAATTTATGAGATAGAATCAGGTTTACAAAGGGAGAGGGAGAGTTTCAGATAGAGGAACCAGCCATATGAAAGGCTTGAGGCAGAAAATTACTTAGGATATTCAAGGACCTGAGAGCAGCCTAATAAGGCGGGAGCAGAGTGAACATGAGGAAGAAAGAGATTTGCAAAGGCAGCTGGGATCCAATCCTTCCGACCTCCATGGCTGTGCTGAGAATGTCAGATGTCAGAGAACATTCATTGGAAAACCACTAATGGGTTTAAGCACAGAAGTGACATGATCTCGGAGAGCGACTTTGGATATTTTAACACTAGACTTCTGTGTAGATGGGCATCACAATTTTTGCTGGTTTCTGTTTTTTTTTCTTTTTCCCTCTAAGCACTCTGAGCCTGTTGAGGGCTCCCCACTTACTATTATCCCAAGCCAGTATCTAAATTACAAATTAGAGGAAAATTAAAAGAATTTGAACCATGCAGTCATGATAAAAAGAGAAAAAATATGTCTAACAATTGTGTTGTTTTACTTTAGTGTGTTATTTTAAAGAAAATAAATTTAAAAACCTGTTATTTACAATGGCCGGAAAGGGGTGAAAAAGAACATAAGACATTACCTTGGTTTTAACATATTCCTGATAGAGAAGGTTGTTACATACAAGAATGAATTTCCTAGAGCTTCTTCGTGAGGCCATTAGAAATTAGATACTCATCTGTCTGAAATAATTGTGAAGTTACCATGTCTGAAGTGAAAAAAAAGAAAAAAGAAAAAGATGGGCTTGATTTCCTTTCAAGTTCCCCGAGATGAGTAACTTAAGAATCTCCAAGAGATCCTTATAACCAATAAGTTATACAGCAAAGAGAGATGGGAATGTGGCAAATTAGTAGGTGTTTGATAGATGTTAACTGATTTCTGGACTGACAGTACATAGATAAATATAATATTACTGGGGAGGGGAATATCTGAATAATGGCGAGAATCTGATTTTTAATAATTATCATCATACATAAGAAACATTTCAGGTAATGGTGTAAAATGTTCTCAGCAGCCATGAGTCAGTCAAATTCAATTTGATGTGCTTTGAAGAACACATTACACACAAGAGATGTGGCAAATCAGCAGTTACCAGGAGGCAGCCAGTAGAGGAAGAGAAGGCCAGCCACGATATGGAAGCAATTGAATGCTGAGTGTAAGCCTCGCCAAGCAGGATGGAAAAAGCAATGAAAAGGCCAGTGGAAATGGAAGATGAAGCCCAAGGTGGCAGTAGCCCCCTAAGAAGAAACCTGCCCACTGGCACAGGCAATACATTGCCAGCCAAGCAGGGGATTGCTCAATGGAAAACGTCTAAATCAGGTCAGGCCAGTCCACTGGCAGCAAGGCAAGCCAGTCAATGGGGTAGTCACAGCAGTGCCAAAGGCAGAATCAGTACATCCAGAGGAACATGAGATGGGCGATATCCTCAGCATGGGCTTAACGGAAGCCCACCAACTGGCAAGGGCAGTACATTTTAGCAAAACAGTAGAACAGTGTGCAAAAGCCAAGAGATGTGATTTGGGCTGTGCCAAGTAAGCAGAATGGTCTCTGAGGAAATATCAGCTTCGTACCAATCAAAAGGCCTCTGGCAGTATGAAAGCTGCACATATAATGCCAAGTGTGGCAGGGCAAGGATCATGGCAGCAAGCACGGAGGATGCACAGAGGGAACAGTAAGCGACTACAGTGTAAGCCCACAGGACCCATCCACACTGCTCCAGTGGCCAAGCACAGCCTGAAAGACTGGGAGCACTGGACAGGAGTCAGAAAATTGAGGTTTGAACTCTATCTCCGCCATCAACCATATGACTCTAGCTTGAATCTCTGCCTCGTCTTTAGAACTCATTCGTTTTGTCATCTAGAAACTGCAGGTCTTCTTCCCTGAACCGAATTCCAGCACCAAATCGAGACTGGGGTGTCCCAAATGCTGATAGTTTTCCGTAATGCCGTGATCTCACTCTGAGGTTCCTGGTTGTCTAACCATCTAAGAAAATGTTCGTTTTCTCTTCCTCCTTAAATGCACATTACTCCTTCTACTTTTCAGTCTATGATCCTGCATACTTTATCTGATGGCCTGAACTACTCCACATCACCTTTGGCTGAGACACCCTTCTCCAGAACATATATCATCTCCATGAGCATCATCTTGAAGTCGTGGCTATTCTAATCTGGCCTACTTATTAAAATAAAGTCGTCTGTGCCACAGGAACAAAATATAGCATTTTAAAATTCTCCACTCCTACTGTCACCAGAAAGCCCAAGAAAAATTAAACATAAGCAAAGTCATAGTCATATTATATAGTTTATATGTCCATTTTCCTTTTTAAGAGCACATGCTCTGAGGGCAGAAGTTACTGCTCCCTTTAAATTCAATACGTTGAAAAAAAACCTCATTCATAATAATCTGATTACCTGTAGGAAATCACATGGCAAAGATAACTCATGATAAATAAATGTCACATGGGATAACCAAAGAAAAAAACATTCCAGAACAATAACACACTCACTTCTATAACCACTAGGGAAAACATCAATAATTCTCCAAAGGCAATCACCTTTCTTCTCCTATGCTCCTCTTTCCCCTTCATTTCTCTTCCTTATCTCTCCAATCTTTCTCCCTCCTTCTCTCCATCCCGCCCCTTTCTCTTTCTCTCTCTCCTCTCCTTTCCTCTTCTCTACGTCTCACGCCCTCCTCACCCACTTCTCCTGAATATTTCCTCAGAGACCATTCTACTCAAGTCATGAATGACTCTTTGCTTTTACACACACGTGTGCACACACACACATTTTCACATCAGATAAGAATTACTATGCTCATGTGCCTCATGAGTTGTGTCGTAGCTGTGGGAAGAGAGGTTCTTTTTCTATTTGGCATCTGTAGTAAGTTCCTTCCGCGGCATCCTCCAATTTTGCCAGAGCATTAGAGCTAAAGGCTGTAGAGGTCTTTGGCAGAGCAATTCCCAGAGAAAACTAGAGAAATTCTAGAATGAAAATGAAGGTGTCTAAGTTTACAAGGAGATCTCTGTGTGGGAACCTTGTTTATGAAATCTTACCACTCAACCGATCCAAACAAACAGGGCTGTCTTAAACATGCAAAATTATTCGACCAGAATATCAGGGTTCCCTTTATGTGGCATGAGTAGGCAAAGAAGCCACCAGAGCAACTACAGTTAAGATATTATCTGATATGGCCACAGTCATAAGGACAAACTTCAGGGATCAAGAACAGTAAGAGAAGTACCACCATGGCGGCAGGAATGGATTCTTGAGAAGTTGAGAATTCATAACCTCGGGCACCAAAGATTTTTTCTTTATTTGCACTCTTTTCTCCTATCCTCTATACTACTTATCTCTGGCAAGCTGACAAAACCATTACTTAAAAGATAGGACATCAGGATTGCACTGTTAAGTTCTCCTGTGAAATCTGAGAGTTTAGGTAACATGAATTACTGTCAGGGTTGCTTTGTAATAAAACTAACAGTAAACTTCAAACCATGGGCAGGATACTGAATTTCTAAAAGATTTCTTTCAAGAGTGATATTAACATTTCATGTTACTAATAGCATTCATATGAGATTTTATCATTCTCTACCCTATTCTTATGATCTCCCCAAATCTTTTCACAACTAAGTACTCTCTTATTATAAAATTGGCAGGGCCCAGCTCCTGCTCTGACTTTATTTTGAATAGCAAGCCAACCCCAAATCTATCTTAGAAAGTCTACCAGCACCATAGCAAATGATGAAGTTAATTGCTTGAATATTGGCCCTGTCTAGCATAAGTTTTGAGGTGGGTGTACCAAGAAATCCCAGAGCTTGCCTTTCTTTCTGTATTAATTTACAAGAATCAATTGCAGGATGTAGCATTAGTTGTTGAAAATATTGGGGAAGAGATGAAGATGGCTGATGTGGCTGAAAAAAAATGAGTGAACAAGAATTTATAAAAACTCAGAAAGTCATGAATCAAAGGAAATACTATGTGTACCTGCCATAAAAAAGTAAAATGTGTATGTTGTATTAATAAACATACATTTTAGTTTTAATACAACTTTGTGATTAATTTCTTCCATGACTTCCATTTCCCTAAAAATTAAGTGAATGTACTTTTAAAATGCTTTTCTGATCAGGCTTCCCATGATCTGGATCCAGTTTTCTTCCCAGAGCTAACAACAGTTTCTCACACCTCCCCCATGTCTGGCCCTCTACATATGTGTATTTCAGCCATACCGACCTTCATCCAGTTCCTCAAATACACTACACTTCTCTCTTCTCTGGGCATTTCCCTCTGGAATATTTTCCCTAAAGTTTATACTTTGATTGACTAACTTCTACTCATGCTTCCAGGTTCCTCTTAGAGGCCATTTTCCTGATTTCCCTGCATGCTGCAGGTTTCTTTTCTATCTGCTCTCTACTCCCATAGTGCTTCTCCATCACAGCACTAATAGCAGGTGCCATGTTAATGACTGTCCCCTCTGGAGCAGAAACAAAAGATGATGTATGTCCTATGTAACTCTGTATCAGCTTGTTATTTTGTCATATCCTTAATTGAGAATAGACACTGTCTGCCCTGCATGACTCAAATGTTTTAAAGAAAATACTCACTGACTATGGTCAGTGAAAATAATCTAGTTTAGAAAAGCAGGAGTCAGGCTACCATGCTTGTTGGAGCAGGGGGAAGTTTGTGTTTATGGAGTTTGAACATGTAAACTTTTTCTGTTCATCTCTCCTAAAATCAAGGTGGAAATTCCCAATTGCTGGGACTTATAAAACAAAAGAAAGGAACTACACAAAGTGAGGAGACCAGTGCAGGAATAATCAGATTACCATTTAATCTTATCTTGAAGAGAATAAATGTCACTCCGTTAAAACTACCCTTGTGTCTATAGCCATTCCACCCTGAATGTGCCTGATCTCGCCTGGTCTCAGAAGCTCAGCAGGGTTGGGCCTGGTTAGTACTGGAAAGGGAGACCACCTAGGAAGACCAGGTGCTACAGGCATAAAAAATAAAAAATAAGGGATTGTAAACTGACAAGGTCCTTGCAATCTGTGAAGTCAATCAAGGGTTTCCTTTCCTAAAAAAAAAAAAGAAAAAACTACCCTTGTGACTAAATTCCACCTCTCATTTTTGAATGTTTGGTCACTGTGATTAAAAATAACTAATTAATTAGAGTGAAGAAAGAGAGAAGAATGTTCTCTATTACAATTAATTTCCTATAACAGTCTAGTATCTCACATGGTGTTTTGTACATAATAGGCAAGTGGTAAATATTGGTTGATTGAATTAATGCTGAAAAAAATGCCATAGGGAAAGGGTGCCATAGAGAATCAAAATTACCAGTAAAGTTACTATATACTATATCTATTATTTGTTCTACCTTAATGATACTGCCACCTAGTCGGAATGAATACAGATTACTTTGATAATGCTTTTCTTCTTTGTTTTCTTTTTTAAGGTCTGTATTACTTTCCACCTAAAAAACAACTGTGGTCAAACACAGTATAAAAAACATACGCCTCTTGACTCTCTGTCACTAAAAAACTCCCAAAATCATTTGATATATTAGGAGGTGAGGAGTAAAATTAATATGATTCCAAATGCTGTTAACAGCTCTGGAAAGCAGAAAGGAGGAATTATAAAGAAGCGGCAGTGTTAGAGTAGGCATTAGCTTTAAGCAATCTCAAAGTCCCTGCGGTAAGCAGTAAAAGACATCTAAGCAATGCATCATGTTACACACACACACACACACACGCACACATGCATGACTAGGAAAGCATACAAGTGACCCTGACTGCTTCTCAGAGGTCCTCTTTGCCTTAACTTCATCATCTGCAGATTTAGATCTATACAAATATAGGTGGTTTATTTCCAGGGAATGTGAATTATTTGTGGAACCCATTGTTACAGGGTCATAACCTTACTCAGAGACCCTTCTGGAGCATTTCACCACAGGGCACACTAACCCCTGAGATGTCACAACCAGGGATATACCAGTGTTCATCCTGACAATCTCTCTACAAAGACTCACTTGCTTTCAGGTACCTACCTCAAACATGTCTTACTTAATGACCCCAACAGCTGCAAGCCCTAGGTCCCCAGGCTCGGAGTGGGGCATATCAGGGTAAAGTCTCTTTCCCGGCACTGTGGCCAGTCTTTGTTTTATATTCCCTCCGTATAACAGTACTCTCGGTGAGGCAGATCTGCAGCCACGCAACCCCGGGTTTAGAGTCTTATCATGCTTGGGGTCTTTATTGTCGTGAGTGTTGCTGTTCTGTAACATCCGATGTTCTGCCCTGTAAGACGTTGGTTCCACTTGTGACAACCAACATCCTTCATAAAAGACCATTATGGCATGAAATAGCATGTATACATCTGAGTTTGTGGGCACTGCTATCTTCTGCTTCCAGTCTCCAGGGAAGATTGCAACCAAATCAGTATCTCTAGTTCCCGCAACCCAAAACAGATTCCCTGCAGCTTCTTCTAGAGGGAGTGAAAGCTGCTTAGAGTAGCGTGTAAATTCATAGCAAGAGGCAATAAAGGTGAGTTTTATACATTCCCATTATTGCTTCTACGTCTTTGCAATAATGTTTATTGACATGTTTGAACGGAGCACAAGCTGCAGTTCAGTTCAACTGCCTGTGAAAATGGGACATTTGTCAAGAAACAAACCTCACAGTTTTTAGTGGCTCTGACAGTAGGTATTAGAAAAGATATTGATGGGAAAAAAGAGAAAGTAGGCAGGCCTAGGGGGATAGTGTTAAGGAATATACTCAGCACAGATGCCTATAGTAGAGGAAGAAGAGATGGCTGAGGATGTAAAATTGAACACTACACACATTGAGTGACTTCCGGTTGCCTTGAAGCATATGCACTTGTGCAGGGAACATCAACAAAAACTCTCTTTGTCTCCTCTACAGTGATGCTTTCATCCATGATTCGATTCCCACTTTGCTCACCCCTCAGCCCCACAGTCTATCTCCAATGATAATCAAGTTCTTAGAGTGTGTGTATCACTCTGTTCTTCAGGGTTCTCATGAACTAAAAAGTGAGCACAGAAACTACTTAGCATATAACTTGCCTTTAGCCATTAAATAAATCAGTCACTCGGAATTTAATAGGAAACACATTTATTGTGGGTGTGAGGCAGTGTTAGGTGCCAAGGCTGCGCACAGACCTTTTCTTCAAGGACTCTGCAGTCTCGTAGCAGAGCATGTTGCACTCATTAATAATACAAAACAGCTCACACATATCAAGGGACAAAAATGATCTACTGCTATTATTTTTTATTTTTCTCCTCGCCAATGCCCTCAACTAATAAAATGTTAGGGACAAGATAGGCATTTCATAGATACCTACACACATCCCAAATACAAATATGTTCAATACAATAAAATAAAAAGCTACTAATAATGCTTTTCTTTTCCCTGTCCAAATCAGTACCGCAAAATCTCGGCTATTCATGCAACAGTAGCATGACCCTCTCTGCAGCCAAACTGCTAAATTCCCAGGCTTTCTAACCTATACTGCTGGGCCCTGGTCGATCAGTGCCTCCTTCCTCCTAAAGCTCATCAACAGGTAAGACAGTTTTGACCCCCAGCTTTAACTCAGGAAAAAGTTTTACTTTCTTGATACATAAGAAAGAAAGAGAGAGAGAATAACACGAATTAATGGCAATTAGTTTATGACAATAGAATGCTGTATGTTTATGATGCTATACTATAGGGATAAGATTATTTTGTCCAGAAATGTGATCATTATCTATGAAAAAAGTCAGAGAAACTGGTTGTTTCCCTGGGAATTGCAGTTATTTGGACCTCAACTGAAAATTGGCATTAGCTTCTGGCAACCTGGAGTTAAAATTCCAAAGTTTTAATTTTCCTTAAATTCTTCTATAATGTCCTTTTCCATCTGAATTTTTATCTTCCTTTTTCTCCTGCCTCTCTAAACCCCAAGCTTAGCATTTCACTTCAGACTTGCAAAAGCCCTGGATTCATTGCTATCTTTTCCTTCTCAGAATTCTTTGTAAATCAAACCTGTCTCCACTATACCATACCCTACATTTTATACAGAGTGTAAGAGGGTAAGAGGGTGTTGGTTCAATAAAAATGTTCATCATTATGTGGATATCAAGGTACTTATAATGTATATTGTTTCATGATAGCATTCAAGGTCTGGTTTCACCCATTTTTCATGGTCTATAAGAAAACTATAGTGCTAATAAAGTTCTAAACTTGTTTTGATTACTGCAATATCACAGAGTCTGGTTTCTC
>CM053507.1:105288911-105308840 GCA_028627145.1 Eidolon dupreanum
GAGGGAGGGAGGGAGGGAGGGAGGGGGAGGAAGGGGGGAAGGGAGAGGGAAAGGAAGAGGGAGAGGGAGAGAGAGAGAAAGAGTGAGTTTGAGAAGTAGAGGGGAGGTAGAGGAGAGGATGGAGACAAAGGGAGGGGAGAGAGAGAGAATGAGAATGAGCATGTTGATCAGAAATTACCTGGCTCAGAAAAAATGTAATTTACTGACAAATGATTATCCATTTAGAGGTAAACTATGTCAGCAAAAGATGACTTAAAGTAATCTATCTGCTGATCCTTTCAGATCTCTTATACAGGATAGTACAAGGCAAGTCAAATCAACCATGTCACGGAGTCTCTCATAAACTGTAATAAATTGTCATAGATTTCATTTCACATCTCAGCAATTCTAGCCCTAATGTCATGAGCAGAAAACGTTAAAGGTTGAAGTCCAACGTTGAAGAGGAACAGTTCCTGCCCTCACCAGGCAGGAATACCTTTCATTTAGAGCTCAAAAACTCAGCAAAGGTTCATAGAGGTGAGACTGGTCAGTAATAAGTACACTCCACTGGGAACCTGAAGTCCTGGTCCCACCGATGAACAACAGAACTTCCTTAGGCAAGTCACCTGACTGAGGAGGTAATGGCTACCTGAAGAATTGTCAGAAAATGAAATGAGATTACACACACATGTGCACATTGCCAAGGTAAAGAGGGTTACCTAAATACAAGTCTATTAGTCAATAACGTGCTTATCATGTGCCTGTCCCTATGCAAACACCTCAGTTCTCAAAGTACTTAAGATGGAATGGACATGTGGTAGAACTATTAACAAACCTTTAGGAAACATTTTAGTAACTGCCAGAGTAGAAACAAGTTCAAAGTGCTCTTGAAATACAGAGAAGAATACAGTTTGTGATGGAAGGCAATATTAATATTGTAGCTCTCTGACACATCATTTAGATGTCAATTTCCCTTAAGAATTTGTTAAATCACTTGCACCCTAACACTGAAAAACGTGTTTGCCTCTTGGCTTCCCTAGTGAATATAATGCAGCACCTGCAATTAATAATAAAAATAAACACTGTAGTAATTTTAATGTCTGGTGCCACTTGCATATTTTAACATGCTGGTATTCTAGTACTTTGGTGTGAGCAACAAATTATAATTATTATTTGGCACTTACATGAACTCTCCTTTAGGGAACTGCTTTTAAAATATTGACTAAAACTCAAAGTATTTCTTCCTTGGTAAAGTAAGCAGATCAAAAGGAGATGGGAGGGCATTAATACTCACTCACTCACTTGACTTTTATATGTGTATTATGATACTATACATAACTATGATGCATATCCGTATTAGAACATAGTAAATCATACATTATTATGATATGACATTATGTAAATATTAAATTTGGAAAGGATCTTAATAGTTTTCATCCTTTTCTAATTATATGACCTTATTAGTTTCTCGAGAAGCAATTAATCTTATCATTTCTATTTTATAGAATAGAAAATGAAATTTGGGAACACTCAATTTGAAAACAGTTCCAGAGTCAGACCCAGGACTCATGTTGCCTAATGCACTGCTATTTACATCTGCAGCTGGTATTTGCCATTAGTACTGCCGCTGAAGAAAAGCTACACATGTAAAGTTCTTGGAAAAGTATTTTAAATGCCTTAGATACTCAATAAATTCTATGGGTGAATGAAGTTAAGAGATTTGATTCTAGCAGTGATTGTATTCTAATTAATAAAAAAACCCACTGCTCTATAAAATTATAATCATTAGAAAAGTCTGATGAAATCTCGATAGACAATATAGGGGGAATAAAACTAAATTTATCTAAAGCATGCCAAATTCTCTAATAAGTACATAAAATTAAAATTTAAACACCATTACAAAATATTCTAGGTATGTAAATTTCTGCTAGGGTGGGGTAAAATGCTATCTTTAAAATATCAGCAAAAATATCAAACTATAAAGTAAAAAATTATGAAGATTTTACCTATGCAATGTCAAACTACATAGATATTTGTAACAATTCACCTAGTTTACTATTTATTTGAATTTTCATCTGGATATTTCAAATATTGTGTGGGGAGGAGGATGTGTATCCATTCTAGTATATCCAGCCTCTACTATATACATCCATGGAAAATACAGGAAACAACTCCCATCCATGTGCTTCTTTATTTACCATATAATTAGACAAAAACTGCATATATATGTTGGGTAGAGTGGGAAGAAAGAGTCCCTAGTGAACTAACAAGAATGTGTAGGGCTTCCTGGAGTATTAAAAGCACACATTGTGCTATCACCTATAGCCCCCATGTCATGCTGGCTACTCCACATCTTTTTTTTTAAATTAGTTTCAAGTATACAGTACATTGGTATATTGTATTTATTGGTTAGACATTTATACAGTTTATAAAATGATGCTCCTAATTGCTCCTTCTCTCATCTGATTTTCCACCCCGCCAATATATTAATGCTAACTGCATTCCCTATGCCGTGCTCCCCATCCTCATGACCATCAACTACTAATTTGTACTTCTTTAACCCTTCACCCCATTCTTCCAGCCCCAAACCCCTCTCCTTTCAGTCCGTCATCAAATTGTCCACTATGTTTGTGTGACTACTCCACATCTTAACACTTGCCTATGAACATCTAATTTTTGTTATTATTTGGCACTTACATGGAATTTTCCTTTAGAGAGCCACAAAGGACTTTTAAACTATTGATTAAAACAAACTTCTTATAAGGTATGCATCATCCTAAGAACAAATCTGACTCGCTTATATCATGGTTGACTCTCAGTAGCCTTGAAGATACAGTTTATCTATATGGCATTAAGATCTAGTCCCATCCTTCCTCTTCAGCTTTAACTTCTCCTACTCACCAATAAGTTTCATGATCCCCAGAGCATCCATCAGACCTGCCCTCACTGCAGTAGATAAAACTATATGGCTAAAAGCAATGGCTTTGCAAGTTTGTGGATTATTCAATTTTACTTAGTTACCAACTGGACAAAAAAAAAAGTGATCTAAAAATAACTGTCTATTTTTTTTCTGTCTCAGAATGCATATAATTGAGATTCAAAAGAATTGAATGGGATGTGTTGATTGAAATGATTTTGAAGGCAATCAATTATAGAAGTGTCTACCTTCCCCACAAAAAAGAAACAGATATTTTTGCAAGGCTGTATAAACACATTTTAAGTTAAACAACAAACTATTCTGAGGGAGGTATGAGAAATGGTAGAAAATGTTGAAAGAAGTAGGACCGACCGTACTTATTTTTCTAAGATAACCACAACACTTCAGTACCCGACAGTCACTGACAAAGATGCATGGTTGCTTCTGGAAATATCACCTGGTGGTTAAGAAAAAGCCAGGTGCTTCGTTCTACTCTATCTTCTGGTTTACAGTGTTTGGATTTATAGCCACAGCTTTCCCCTTTGCCAAAGCCTCCATACTGCACGTTGTCATTCACACTGCCAGACTGCAACGTCTGCCAGGATTTATGGCTACCACGCTGCTCCCTCATTGCTAAGAGCAGATGGCTGGGCTGAGGGGCAGCAGATTGCCGGAGGGCAGAGACGACCATGTGGGGGGAAGAGAGAATGTGGTGGCTACAGGGACACATTTCATTCTCAAGTCTGGGAAAGATGTCTTCTGTGAACTTCTCCTTTCCTAAAATGCTTTAATCAAGTAAGCTAAGATTCATGGTAAGCTTCAGGAATTTGGGAAAATTTCTAAAGTTGAATACAAAATGGCCAGGCATATTTATTTTTTTCTGGGGTGATCTAACTCCATAAATATCTTCAGAGAATCTTGACCTCCCTCCCTCTACCTTAAAGTATGGCATGTCTATCTATATTGCTTTATGATACTGAGAGGTCTTGTGAAACATTCTAAATTGTTTCAACTTATTTACACCTACAAAATCACATATTTAAGACCTAAAAAAAAAAGGTGGTTTTGATTCGAGGACATACGGTAGTAAAATATGAATCAAGAACATTATAAAAAGAAATTTATAAACAGGTTAATGTAAATTATAACAAGAAAACTCATTGGCCATATCCATGCTAGATACTGCAGATGGTGTCATCTTTGTACAGTAGAAGGTAATGAGGAATCTTCAGAGCAGTGGAGAGAAAAGAAGAAAGCAACCAACATCTATCACCCTCCTCCCCCAACCCCCCACCCTCCACCACCGTTAACCTTCTGTCACCAAACAGGGAGCATGCAAGGGAAAGAGAGGGGAAAAAATAAATTCTACAAAAAAGGTGTGAGTCAAAATTCATGCAAGTTGAAGTCCTATCATTTTCCATGATACCTCCTCTGGGTAGCTTTCTCTGACTTCATCGTCCATAGTTATGATGGCTCACTTTCATCAATGCCACCATGGCACACAAATCCCAACTCTAAAACATACTCAAGTTCTACTTACCTCTTTGCATGCCTATCCCCCTCTCTAGACTATGAGCTCTCTGAAGGCATAAATTTTGTCTTCATCATTTTTGAATTCATGGTGCCTAATATACAACAGGCTCAATAAATATGGTTAAACAAAATATACGAAATAAGACTCTTCTAAGAGCCTCACTGCTAGTTAATGATGACTAAGAGTATGATCATGCTAGGCATGCAGCATACAACCACAATTGCAATCTCTGCATATGTATTCACATAAGACTTGGCTCTAGATTCAAGCAACATAGTTCATTGCACTTATGCTGGGGTCTTGGTGAGGTAAGGAAGGAAAAAAGAGATGGGCAGTTTATGCTAGTGGCTTGGGATATATTTATTATTTTAAGTTTTTCTGATCCATCAAATGCTATATATTTTTATTTCAACATTAATAGAATTTATATACTTGGATTTCCTAAAGTCCAGTTCCATATTTTTTTAATGTGAGAAAAATGTAGCCCAGAGAAGGCAAGTGACTTGTCTAAAGCTACCCAATTAGTTGGTGGTAGGACCCAGAACCCAGGAGAAGGAAGCTTAGGAAACCACATTCTCAGTCTGTCCATGATATCAAACAGCTACAAATGTTTTACTGTATGTTCCAACATGCAATAAAATAAATATCAGTGGTAATGAGAACACGAATATTGCCAATCCTTTTGAAACATTCTAAACTGTGTCAGTTAATTGTACAAATCTCTCTAGTTTTGCATCTTCCCACAGGAGCTGAAAGGTTTTAACATTTCCAAGAATAGAATAAATCCAGGATAATAAAGATGTGACAGAAAAACAAACACTGTGCTTAGGGGGTTAGGAAACCAGACTGAATACAGTAAAGGGTACACTGAAGACAATGTGTAATTGGTAAATCAGTATGACAAGGCTGGTGTTCCTCCCTGTCTGTCTGCTAGCATGGCTCCCCATACTGCCTCTCTGAATTGTCTGAGAAAGTCTACAGTGTGTTTGAAAATGCACCTTTACCCTTTTTACCTGTAGATGCAAGCCACTACAGAGGGCAACCCAAGGGTGGGAATTCTATCACCAATATTAACAACTGGAAAGAATGGAGGCGTTGTTCAGTCATTCCAACGGTTGCTGTAATTCCAGTGTTTTAAGCAAGAATCAGTACCTCTCCCTGGGAGTGCTTGGAAATGTGTGGGGGCATTTTTCATTTTCACAGTAACTGAAGGCTTCTGCTGGTATTTAAAGACTACGAATGACAGATGCCCTGCAATGTAGGGGGGAGTCCTGTACACACACACAAAAAATCAGCCTACTATAAATGCCGAAAGCATCCCCCACCTTGAGAATTATTGAGAGTATTCTGAGGTCTTGTGCCCTCTAGTGGCTTAGACAAGGGAAAACCAAGAAGCTTGCATCAAGCTTCAAATATGGTAGTGCTCCCGGGGCTTGCCTTCCACTTAAGTAAAGATTGATAATTTGGGGGAGCTGAGAAGTGCAAAACTGTAGGCACAGAGTTCTTTTTGGTGCACCTGAGGGTGTCATAAGTAGCTGGGTAAAGAAAGTCTAGATAACTTCAGTCATTAACAAAGGACTACTGAAAGTATAAAGGTTTCCTTATAATTACCCTGGAAATTCTCATGAGTCAACGTCTCGAAGAAAGTAGGAAAATCAGGGTGCCATCTCTAAAACAAAGTCAAAGAGTATAAACAGGATACATATGATGATATATGATGTAGGGCAACTCGCCAGAGTTAGCATGAGCTGCATACGTGAAAATGAAAACATCAGCATATCTGAGCAAACACCTCAAAGCAGCACCACCTTCACCCAGGACATACTCCTGAAATATCAGCTATCTCCACGACCTACACTGTTCTGCCAGTGAAGTATGCAGTGTCTCTCCAATCTCCACAACCTCTGCTAGTCCCTCTTCTAGCTGTGAGGACCATCTTCCAGACTAACTCTTTCACTGCTATAAAACTCATGGTTCAAAGAAGTACTCAGGTGATTTTTCAATTCAATTCAGAAAACAGGCAATCGCTACTTCTTGGACTGATTTATGGAACATACAAAAACAGAAATCATTCATCCATCAAGTATTTATTGAATGCCTGCCACTTGCCAAGTCCTGTGCAACAGACAATAGGGAATGTAGAAATGAACAAAGTTGGAAGATAACCTATCCTCAAAGAATTTGCACTCTAACAGAAAAAACAATGGGTGAGATTTTTCGGGAAGGCTTATAAAGATTTGGGCTAGATTTTAAAAAATCCAATTAACTAGATTTGGAACAATGTAGAAGCAGAAGAAAATATTCCATGCAGAAGAAATACTGAGTGAAGGGCATACCTTGCATATGCCCTCTTCCTCATCACCCATCCCCTGTGGCTCCATTCTTAATGCCCCTATTTCTGAAAACATTTACATCTCTGAGCATTTAATTCACTCTAGGTGGTACTACATAGTTCAGAACTTAGCTGTATGCTGCCGTGACCATTTTGTAGTTTCATTACATAACTCTCTCTTGAGACACATGGTTATCATCTTGAGTGCAGAAACCATACTACCTCTATCTATCTATCTATCTATCTATCTATCTATCTATCTTGTAATTTACACAAACACACACAAAGAACTGGGCATGCAGCTAATGAGACTTATTGTCTAAGGGCTTGTTAACTTGCATAGAAGAAATCTGAGAACTTAGGGATGCAGATATAGACTGATGACTTATCAAAGTCTACTAATACAATTGATATTTGAAAGCCACCATAATGTTTCAACATCCAACATAGTACCTTGCACAAAGTAGGTATTAAATGACTAATTATTGAAGTTAACTGACAGGGGAATTGGTGTTTCTATGGAATTTCTATGATACTGGTACTTCTATGATTTCCAGGAAGCTAGACTGCTTCTGGGAAATATGTCATTTGTATGAAAGAGATCTATAATTTTCTGCTCAAAGTTTGGCTCTCTAATAATGGAGGTCGCAGAACCTCCATTATCTTGTCCTAAATTGACCCCTTTTAATGCCATGACAAAGGATTAATCAGGGTTGTCCTTTCTGGAACCACCATGGATTGGCGAGAGACAGTGCATCTTTGTCTCTTTTCTTAGAGTTTTAAAGTAGCTGACATTGTCCACCCTCCTCTCTCTGGTCCCATTTCTAATCAAGGCCAGGATATGGCTCTCTCCATCTCCGATCCACATATTTTTGGCGAATGCTCTTTTTGCTGTACCCTCATTCCACATCTCTTTACCTCCACTCCAATGGAATCTTATCCTTATTTTCCAGTGTAACCACAGAACCTAGCATAGTTGCAGGCACATAGTAGGCACTCAATAAATATTTGCTAAAAAAAAAATGACATGCCTTTGTATGAAACTGCCTTTTTAAAGATTCTACTGATTCACTCCTGATTCAGCCTACGTGCTTTAATAATGTAGATTCTTAATCTTCTCTTAGGCTCTTCAACACAGAAGCACCAATCTTAGAATAATTGGTCTTGGACCTTTTAACATTCTGCATTTCAAATTCTGTTCACTGTCTGCATTGCTAAACCTACATATGCTCTCGTTGATCCACTATCAATAAAGTGGGAGTTTGCTTATAAACGAGGCTTATTCTCTTTTATGTCTGTAATATCTTAAACCAGAACTTGGAATAGTAGAGAGAGGACCTTATTTAGTTGGTTTCATTTTGTGAAGTGTGTATATATATGAGGGAGAGGAACACAGAAGATATTTAGTTAATAAAGTTTAAGTTTTCTTCCCTGTCACTCAGTTCCAGAATGTTCAGAGCATCCTGGAGATGATAGCTAAAAACAAAAAACAAACAAACAAAACAAACAACAACAAAAAAACAGTATACTGTGGGTTAGGATATTTGAAGGAACAGAGAAAAACAGCTATTCAAAGATATTCTTTCTCATCTACCCTCCTTCTGACCCAAATCGCTTTTCAGGAGAGAGGCCTAGAGCATGAGAGAGATAAAGCAGTCATTGTGTCATCTGCAATTCATCCAGAGGAGCTGTGATGTGAGCACACATACATTTAAATATTTAAAAAGCATCTTTTAAAATGAATATCAAAATGACAAATAATCTAAGTCAGAGAAAAATGCCCTAGTGTTTCCCTATCTCCCTTTTCTCATTATGGAGATAAATCCCAGATGAATCTCTAGACAGAGAAGAGGGTGGGCAAAATACTTGTAATCACCAGCAAATAGCAAAAGAAACCTCTGCAGAAACCTGTCCACCTGGAAGAGCAGGGTGCGTGCTCTGGCAGGCCACTTGCAAGTGTAAGAGCAGAAGGTGGAAGCTGGGTTGGGGGAGAGGGTGGTGAGAAGCTTGTTTACTTCGGGTTTCTTATACTGATAGCTTGAACTTCAAGGGATTTGGAAGTTGGATTCGGATTAGTGTTCAAAAGCAAGGCTGTTTCTCACAACCTCATGCAACTACTTAAGTATGTAAAAACTACAGGGGGAATTTCATGAAAATAAGCTCTCTAGAGAGAATCTCAGCCTTGCTGCCAGAACACGGTACAGAAGCCAGTCAGCCAGAAGAAACACCAGGCATAATTAATCTTTCCCGGATTATGACCAGAATCTCAAAGTACAGAGGGCTGTAGGAAAAAAAGTCAAGGGCCAGTGAAACTCCGGGTGTTTCTAAGTCCAGGCTTGAGGGGTGAAAAGGTAGATGGGCTTGAGCTCACAGGGAATTTGTAGTTCAGCTTCTTTGTCAGACTTACAGAGTACAGGGCTATGGATTTAGGAATTTCAGAATTCCACACATCTTCCTGAGCTGTCTGCCTGGCCTGCTGGTTTTGTCTGGTGGCTAGAACCAGGGTAGCCCAGTTCTGAGCAGTGCTCAGTTACCCAGCTGCAATGTTATTTTAAATTCAAGTGTGCGTGTTGCCTCTGAGAAGGGCTGTGAGAAGTACAGATGAAACGAACACCATCACTTCGAGTACAGCATCTGCATAAATCACTGTCCGGTACATTCATTCCTAGTGACAGATTAATTCCTTTCTCAGGTTTTGCTAAAGAGTGTACCATAGAATACTAATACACAGAGAGAGTGGAGGGAAGGACAGAGACAGAGAGAGAGAGGGAGTGAGAAGAAGAGAGAAAATAGAAAAGAAAAAGAGAGAGGAGAGGAGATGGGAGGAACTCAGCTGTCCCTCTCAGCCAAGTAAAAAATAGGGTGACACAGGATGACAGCATGTTAAATGCGGATGGGTTTCGAAGTTTCCCCAGCAGCGGAAGCTCATGTGGAAATTGCGTTGTAGGGTGTAGATTGTGGGGGAAATAAAAGCCACTTATAACCTGTCTCTGCACTCTGAAAAGCTCCTGGATGTGGTATAACACTGTTAGCTATACTGAGAACTAAGCATCGGTCCATTCTCAGCCTCCCACTTTAGGCAGGGGGAAAGTATTGTCCATGGAGGGACAAAGAAACATACAATGTGACATCACTCAAATTTAAGACACAAAGGAAAATATTTCCCAGAAGTATACCCTTGAAAACAGCTCTGAGCAACATGCCAAGTTCATAGAAATGTAATTCAGAGGAAGGAAGCCAGGAAGGCGGAGGGAGCATTTTACCTCCCAGGACTGGTTCCTTCCTGGGCATGCTTCTGAGCCTGCACCTGAAAAATGACTGTGATGGTATTTGCAGTTTATCAAGTCTTCCCGCAGAGGTGTCAGGCACAGAGAACTCACTTGTCACTCCAACATTTCCTGGCATTTGCTAACCACAACGAGGAATGGAGGGCAAAAGGATTACAGAATTAAGCGGCACCAGTACAGCAGCTGGCGAGGGGCTGAGATTTAGCTGTCACTTTGAAGAAAACTCCATTTCATTTTGTGATTTGGAAGGACTGAAAGTTAAAATAGGGGGGTTGGGCCTTGCCAGCTTTTGCCCAGGTCCACAGGGAAACATCAGAGGTATTCTCAATATGTTGAGGGATTTCCCATTGCCACTTTACTCCATCAACTTATTTCCCCTCTGGATGTGGAGAGAAATCCACCATATCCCAATAAGGTCCCATTTCACAGGGCTCCTAGACTCCAGGATCTTTCACAAGTCCATGGCTGCCTTTTTAGCTGGAATGCTGTTCCTAGGCTTGTGTGCTCGACACAGGTTTGCTTCTCCACTAAGACTCAGCTTAAGCATCACCTCTTAACACCAACCTGCTACACCTCCACAAAGGCCCCCCATCAAATGCTCTCTCACTGTACCCCGGTTGTCACCTGGTATGAAGTTTCCTGCTGTGTTTGCTTTCCACAGGACTAAACATGTTTCAAGATTGTACACAGACTTATATTAGATATTCAACAAACTTTACTGAAAATCACCAATGTGCCTTGTATTGAGGATGGATGCAAAGATGAACAGGACACAGCTCAAGCACCCTGAAAAAGGTCTACCACACAGTAATCAATACATACATTTAGGAAGTAAAAAGGTTTTTTTTCATGCTTATTCCTCATAATCTGATTGAAATATGGACAGGGACATGAGAATGTTGAAATCTATCTGCATATCAGCAGGCCACAACACTTTGCTTCTGTGTGTGTGTGTGTGTGTATGTGTGTGCGCGCGCGCGCGCGCGTACGCACGCACACTAACTTGGCTCTCTGACTGTAGTGAAATAGCCTATGTGAACTAAAACCATACACAGTCTGAATAGTTAGTATCCTTCCATTCAGCTAAGCTAGAAATGTTTGTTCAAGTAAAGACCAGGCCAAAAAATTGAGTCGATACTTAAGGAACATAAACAGGTATCTAAAATACAAATTGGCAATCATAAACAGAAGGAACTCCTCCCCATTTTATTCCTTCAGTTAGTGATAAGTATAAGATTAATCCATTTATTTTCTATAGAATTCTTGGAATAAGGACGTCCAAATGCAACTGGTTGATAGCACTTTCAATGCAGGACCAACTATCCTGCTATTAGAAATCTACTGTACTTAGTAAATCCCTTACCTGTCTATGTACTTGTTATTCATTGTGTTTTCATCCCTGTGACAGTCACATTTTGATCTGAATTTTTCATTAAACAGAATTTTTCCTCAAGTTCAGCTTTTAGGAAACAATAACAACAACAACAAAAACAGATGAATCATAGTAAAAGCTGGTGTCCAGGATTTAGTCAAAAGATTAACCTTCAGGTATGGGTTATACTGGTGGAGATTCAACTCAATCCATGGGGATTTTCTCCATGAAAATCCAAAATGAGAGAGCTGATGTTCAAAATGAAACAAATCACCATCTTTAAGTCTTAAATAATGAATCACTATATTGTGTGTCATGTAGGTAGGCAGAAAAATAGACAAATTATTATAATTTTTTATAGTAAGGGTCAAAATGAAAATGAAACTTTATTTAATTCTCAGTTAATTAGAAGTCCTAATTAACCAGGCCACTTGACTTTCAAACCCTCTTTTATATTCATACACTGATTCATTCAACCAGCATTCCTTGGTGCTATGTGGAAGGAATGGGAGAACTACCACGTGGTTCCTACTCTCAGGATACTTGCCGGCTGGTGGCAAATAATGTCAAGACATTGTATGTGATATAAGACAATTTCGAGCAAAGTTCAGTGCTAGCTTAAGAAACAGAAAATCTCTGGAAGACGAGGAAATTTCAGAGGATTTTACCAAAGTAGTAGTGTTTCAGTTGGACCATACAGGATGAGAAGAACTCAGATACACCAAGGATTGAATCAGGTAACTGCAGTTACCTTCAGGGAACTGAACATCATATTTTATGGTTGGAATATAGAGGGCAAAGTGGGTAGAGGTTGGGTGAGTATGGAAGCTGAGGAGGTGATAAGGCCCAGACGATAAAAAGAAGACACTGTGTGAGGGATGTGCCATCGGCTCAGCAATTACATTAACTGAGGATTCAATAGTTAAGTAACACTTTCCTATTTCTACCATCACTTCTACCTGTGGCTTTTCTGAATATTCCATCTTTCTTTGATCCCCCTCCACTGAATGTCTATATAATTTAGAGTGAGTAATACACAATGTATCCTTTAATCATAGATTGGTTTTATTGATCTGTAATTGATTCACATATTCTCATGTTGTTTTTACAACTAGGTTATATGCTATGTCAGGACAGAGGTTAGGTCCTAAACTTTCCCGCAATCTCACAGAACTGCATACAGTGTAACTGTTTTAGAAAGTCCTCCTAATTGATCTTTAAAACAATAATATTCATCATTATTTTCCACTAATCCATTCAAAATGCTGATAGATGTTCAGAAACAAAATGAAACACTACATTCTGCTTTGAGTTTTGAAGTATATAATCATCTCAGAACTTTCGAATCTTTTCTACTTTCATCATGGCAATTGATTTACCTCCTCCTTCTGTCATACCTGAGATAACTTTCTAAGCCATCTTCAAATTCTATTTCCCCCACTGACCACTATAGAAGAATGCACTCTTCTAAGATGTTTTTTTTTAAGAGTGATTTTAGACGATATATTAGCTAAATGGCATTTATACTCGAAATGTGAAAGTAAACACTAGTTGAAATAATTTAAATATTGAAATAGTTATTTTATTAGCTATAAAATTGTGTCTTTAAAAAAATATTCACATCAGTTCCTCTGTGCTGAGCTGTGACACTGAATGCCATTTGTTACATCCCCTCAGATGAACTAGTTTCAAACAAGGCAGTGTGCGCTGTCACCACAAGCAGGCCTGTGAGAAGTTGGTTATGGGTGCCTGTCTCTGAAGAGGATCCCCACAAGTTGCTGCTCTGGTTCAAGTTGTAATGATCCCCCTACCCTTTGCAATGACCTCCCCCCGTACCACCATCCATTAACAGCCTGGTCAACTGCATAAACAGTCACGGAACATTATATTCCCAGCTCCTTCTTCCTGATCTTATTAGATCTAAAGGGAGGATCGAGCTGATGTTAGAAATGGTGTCCTCATGCAATGAAAATGAGCAAGTTAATTATGGCATCAATAATATTGAGCCGTCTCCCAACTGCAAACCTATAACCTAAAACATATTCCCATAAACGTGTCCATTTCAGTTAGCTATTGCAGGCTCCGATATATCATAATGCCTTTGGTATACAATGGAATACAAAGAGGTTGCCAAAAGTTAAGAATAAAAAACCAAGTTTATTGCTTTACAGTCCAACTTAAGACAGCCCATTTCAGTTCCCACTAGTCTTTTTACTAATGGGTCATTTTAGACAGGTCTTAATTCTGAACATGGGCTACATATGCTTCCTCTGCTAATGTTTGTCTAAGCTAAAGCACGCACCCTTTTCCTTCAAACCCTTTTCACTCTCATTCTCTCTAAACATACCTCTTTTCTTTGAGGTTGACATTCCCTGTAAAAACGACCACCACCCTCACATTTTATAGTTCCATAACATTTAGATACATGAATTTATTCAGATCACAAGCCATTCTGCAACTTTAACTATGTAGTAACAGAAAAATACAAAGTGAGATACTTTATATGTGATAAAAGTCATGGCACGAAACTGTAAGATTTAGAGACCTTAGCTTGTTCAGAATTAAATACCAAATCTCTGGAGGAAATCTGCTGCTTTTATATCTGAATTAAGAAGTACTAAAGGTAGGCATCTTCTCTGAAATTATCAGGGGTAGCAGAAGATTGACCACAGTCCTGTAACTAATGAAGACCCCATGACTGTGACATAAATTACACAAAATGGAATTACAAGTGAAGCCTCTGTCATAAAAAGTCTTGGTCATATTCAGAAGTAAATGTATTTTGAAGGTCTCTTCAATTTGTACCAATGACTTATTACTCTTGAGTTTGTTAAAATGTACTGGTTTTCTCATAAAGGACTGGATCCCGAGAGCCATAAATTTTAGCAAGTATTAAGAATTCTACCTATGGGTCCCAGTGGCCTTTCCCCACCCTCCACCCCACCCCACAAATCTGTCTTATGGAGATGTGTCCATCTTTTCTTAAGGAGAGACACATGAAATAAGTGGTATCACACTCTTTTGTATTATAAATTGCCAACAATACTTCTATATTATACCTAGAAGCCCCAGGTATTTATTTTTTCATTCAGTTAATAAATATGTATCAAGAATTTACTATCTGCTAATGAATAAAAATACAGAAATTAGCAAGACAGAGTTGTGCCCACAGTGATGCCACTTAAAATCTACTCACACTCTTCTCTCTCAAAGTTACAAGTTTGCATCTTCTTATCCTTGACTTAATCCAAAAGCAATTCTAAAAGATAAAAATATGCATTAACCTGAAAAAAGACTAACACGTGGTTCTGAATGCCTGTTTCAAGGAAATGACTGCTCCCATGCCAACTAGAACATTTCCTTAAAATTCCAAAATATCTTGAAACATGACCACCATGATTGGCACCAACAACTATCAAAGTTAGCCCTAGAATTATGATAAACATTAGCTGGGTTTTGAGAAAAAAATTTTCTATGCAAAGCCAGTACATGTATCATTTTGAGGCTATGCTATTTCTCTGAAGTTGTGTTACCAGTTAGCTTCTGTTACTGAACATAATAAAAACATATTGGCAGGTATAAATTAACCAAGTACAAACTGAAGAGCTAGAAAAAACACACACACACACAACTCCTAATTGAGGATTGAGACAAAGGAACTGGAGGAAAGAAGACAGTGGCTATTCATTCCAGTAAATAAAGAGTAGCATATCCCTGAAATGGCCAGGCCTCCTGTCCTTGGTCTATGCCTTGTGCTGTCTGAGTCTTGATGCAAGTTGTCAGCTGTTCTGTGAGCCAGCTCTTTGGTCATCCTAGAGCTTTAATTTACAGAATGTAAAACCACAGTATTAATGCTCAAATTACAGAATTAACATTAAGAGTCTTCCTACTTTATAAAATGAGTGATAATGCAAAGTGGAAGCTGTTTAGTGGTTCCTACACATCAGCTTCCCACAAACACCAGAGCTGACTGCTTTTTAGTCAGAAGCAAATATGCCGATTCATTTTTATTCAAGGTCAAATTGTGGTTTCACTCAGAGGATTGCTCTGAACCCAAAGGGTCAAAATTTCTCCCATTAAGGTGGTACAAAGTAATTGGGTCTACCCACGGGTACAGTATTTGTATTCTCTCTTCAACTTAACTACAAATCATAAGAAAGAGAGTGTCTATTCCCTTATTTTGAAGTCTCCTTCATGTCTAAAAATACTATCTCCCCAACAGCATTTATTCAACCAACTATTTACTCATGCCAAGGATTTGAGGTCTTAAAAAAATCCATGGTGGTATTTAGATAATGATGTAAGGTTCTTGAGAGCTGGGACAATATCTTACCTAAATTTATAAATTATGGTAACCTCAAGCACAACCTTTTTCATGCAATAGGTGATACTCAATTAATATTTCTTGATTTGTATATCAATTTATGTTCACTGACCCATCAACATCCTCAGCATGGTCAAGGAGCCCTGTTATTAAGCAAAATGACCCATAATTCAGTGTCGGTCATGATCTGCAGATATTAAGGATTAAAAAAAAGGAAGCCCATGGAAAAGGTAGTACCTGAGATAGGTCTTTATATTCAGAAATACAAAGAGAAGAGAAAGAGGCACCCTCCCACACACACACACACACACACACGCACGCACGCACACACGCACATCCCCCACACATTCTTTGTGAGAGAGCACAGTCCAAGTAAAGCCTTGAAGGTGAGATTAACGCATGTTTGTAGCAACACTGAGCTAGACTGTGAAAGGCCTCGAAGAACAATTTTTCTAAGCCTCAGTTTCCTATTTGTAAAATGAGAGTAACTACCTATTGTGACAACTGACTACTGCCATGTAAGCAATAGTAATTGGAGTCTTCAGAAGTATTCATCAAAAACAAAGAACTAGTGTTTTATTTTGGTTTGAGCATTTATTGCCACTTACTAGCTATGTATCTTATGGAAGTTTTATATTGTTACAGTACCTTAGATTACTGTTTGATTTTTAAAAAATTAAACAAGATAATGAATGTAAAGCAGTTAGGATAAGAAACACATAAACACAGAGAAAACAGTGTATAGTAGTCAATTTTATTAATAGTTTTACATACTTGAGCATTTCTTCTAGGGAAACCACAAATGAAAAATAGAACACAGGTAAAATTAAGAAAATCATTTTGGCAGCTGTGGCACAGCCTTCTTTCTAGAAGAGAGACATAAACAATGGACTGTCTACTTTTTTCCCTAAGAACTCAGGAGAGCTCGTCAGTTGAATCCTTACAATAAGCTTGTGTACTATATTCATCTTTGTTCCAATGTTCAGAAGAGAAAAATCAAGGCTTAGAAAAATTCAGTGATTTACCCCTCTGCACACAGATTACAAGTGTGACAAGATTCAAGGTCAGATCTGTTTGGCTGTAAAATCTATGCTCCTCCCTAAGAAGCTAACAGCCTCCCACCTGCTCAGTTAGCTAGAAATCAAACTCCAGTTAGATGAGAAGTTTTCATTTTAATTTGTCATAGACATTTAGGTAGTGAAGGACCTTTTTTTTTTTTTAACTTTCCACTTCTACCTAATTTTTATTTCTTCACACTTTTAATAAATAAAAGTGAAAATGTGTACATAATGACAATGCAGTCTATGAAGAAAAAGAAAAGCCTCATTCTGAATACTTTTACAACATAAAAATATGTTATTATAAAACGTCAATTGAAGATAACTTTTTCTTAACGTGATTACAAACAATCAGTATATTCCACTCTCCTACGAAATGAGACCAAGTCTGCCTCAGCAGAATGATTACTCAAATCAGTCCGCCAATGAGCTATTTAATGCACATTGCAACAAACAAATGCTTTAATTATTTTAGAAATAGAATTACCTGGTATCTCTTGATATTGCATCAATATAAAGAAACCCTTAGACTCTCATATAAGCACCAAGGACTAAAGGTCCAAGGAGACTGTAGACCCAGGAATTAAACATCCCTAAGTTGAAATCCAGGCTCTGCCACTTGCTGTGAGTGTTACTTTCAACAAGTTATTTAATCTCTCTAAGCCTAAACATTTTCAACTGCATGATCGTACCCAGAACAGCCATTCACATTTTATTCAGCAACAAAGCGACTACCATGCGTCAGGTAATAATAGTTATGCACCAGGTAATGATGGTGGACAAGTGTGCCTGTCTTCAGCAAGGGAGGAAGGTATTAAACAATTTCAAAATATGTAAAGAGTAGGACGGTAATATGGCAATTTGTAAACAATAAAAACTAATAAAGGGCCTAGGGTGGGAGTGGAAGAGAATTTAGATAAATGACTCATGATAGAGTAGTGTCATTTAAGATCAGACCTGAGCGACTTGTAAGAGCAAGGCATTGTGTGGACATAACACCATGTACAATAGCTTTAAGGTGGGAAAGAGCTTTCATTTGGGGGAACTGAAAAAAAAAAAAGTATTTTCCTCCCAGTGCAGTGGGCAAAGAAGTATAACCTGAGGTGAGAACAGGGGTATAACTCACAGGAACATTGTAGCCCATGCTAAGGAATATGACTTTTGTGGTAAGTACATTAGGAAGTTATTAAAGAGTTTTAAACAGATATGATAAAATATGTGTCAGATTTTGGCCGGGGGAGTGGAGGGGGGATGTAACACAGTAGTAAACTTAGCATTTAGTTACTGAGTTTAACATCTCATCTTTCCCTAAGATTCCTTACAATTCTGTCTCTCTTGGCTCTCCTGAACCTCTCAGGTTTGAATAACCTAGAGTTGCTCTGATGGTAACAAAATGTTCTATTTTAATGGGTTTTTTAAATTTTATTTAAGATACAATTATATAACATACATGTCTGTTTGTGTGCATGTATGTATATGTGTGCATAGAGAATGAGAAAAGTAATTAAGTCTTCAGTAACTCATCTGGCTTCCTTAAAGCACTAATTTGATTACCTATAAAATTATAACATATATATATGTGTGTATACACACACACACACACACACACACACACACACACACACACATATATATATATATATATATATATATATATATATATGCATGGCACATAATGCTGAATCTGACACATGGGAAGCAATTTAAATATTGGCTATTATGAATTAGTTGTAACAAAGTTATAAGTGTAGTTCTCAACATCATAGAAAGAGGCTCTTATACTCTGATAGATGCTGAAAAAAAATCCAGGGAGTCATCACTGTGTTATACATTATACAATTTGACATATTGTTTAGCAGAGGCCTCTAAATAGATGCTTGAAGGCAAAATCTGCTTGGTCTATGTGGTTTGTTTGGCTAGCACTAGGATTTTTAGTTTTATATTGTTTGCTCAATTTGTAGCCCTTGAGGCAGAGCATATAAACTCTAGTTAGGCACTGTGTCCATTAGTCCCTATAATCTCACACACTGTTGCTTCAAACAATTACATTTTCTGTCTCCTGAAGGTTACACGTATTATGATCCTCAACAAAGTATGCTGGGTTTCCTCTAAGGGTATGAATACTGAGTTTCTTCCTACAATCAGAACATTAGGGTTGTCAGAAACCCATTTTATCATCACCAGAGAAGGCTACTCCAAACTTTTTTGGTGATTCAGATAGGCTTCAAAGCCCCTCTGAATTTTCCAGTTATAATTCCAATCCAGAGGGGAAAAAGTCCCTTAGCATAGCCTCCCAATATATCAGGTTTAGAAAACTCTCTGGACAAAAACATATATTGTTCCTCTTCGTTAGTCTTCCTATGTCGAGTTGACCTTGATCTTGGAAATCAACCTAGCTCATATGCACCATTTATCTTCCCGTCTGCTCACTGTTGCAAAACTACTTAGGGAACATATTACCATCCTACTCAATGGCAGAACTCCCATGATACTCTGCCCAGATCCATTTAGATCACTAGTTAAAATAAGCCCACTGAAGATAAGAAAGATGTTCCTTTTCTTTATAAGTTTGCTGAGAAAATATTACCTTATGGGATTTTGATGAGAATTCTGGAAATAACTTCAAGAGAGAAAATGTCATATGGGAATGATGATATGAAGAAATTTTACAGGTTCCCTGGATTACACACTAAAAAGAGATCTGCATGTAGCTTCCCTGTTAAGAGTGCATGGTTGGAACTGCCCAGGGAAAGAAGCACCAGGTGCCTCTGAGCAGGCTATATGCTGCTTCTGGGCTCCGGCCTCAGCCGACAGGAGTCCCTAAGGAATACCATACTGCACGTGGATTGCAAATCATCTTTGAAAATTACTTGCTCCTAGAACATAAGATATGTGTGTTGATAAAGATATCAATAAGGAGAGTGACAAACATATAAAAAATATATGGACTTGATACTGAATCTCATGTTTGAACAATGTACAAAATTCCCAGAATGTCAATTTTCTGATGTTTGGATTTCTGATGTCACAAAAACAGACGTTAATCTAGGAGTAAACATACTAGACCAAAGAATTGTAAACCTGGTGATCTAAACCATCTCAAAAACAGAATACCTTAAATGCAAA